>BOPM01001970.1:8205-28890 GCA_022179025.1 Porites australiensis
TGATACAGAAATCGAACTTCTCATGAACGTAACCCACCCAGTTTAGTTCTTCTCATTAAAAGTTAAAAGTTAGGCCTTAGCCTATAAGAGAGTTTGTACTGAGACATGTCCCGCCTGCACGATGAACTCTCTTGTCTATCATCTTCAGTTCTTAGCAGCTAGATTACCTTTAACGCATGCGTATCCTGTTCCAACATAACCTATCTTGCATCGGCATTTTCCATTTACACAGTCCGCATTGGTGTCACAGTCAGCACATTTATCAACTGAAGGGAATGAGAGGAGGTAAGTTAAATGTACAATACAAGTGGCTCGTAATCTCCGGGAAGAATTGAGTCGTTGACACAAAATATATGTGGGCAATGCTGAGTTAATTTTTGTGTAACAAAACAAATATTCGTTGGAAAATCCTAAACTAGATAGTTAAAGATAAAGAATAGTTTTGATGCTAAAGCGATGAGTTACGATGGAAGGTGAATAAGAAATTGAAATTGGTGGCAGATTTAAAGGCATTTCTATTTATGTTAATCGATCCTTTTATCTGAATAAAGATTATTTTTGTAGATAATCATGACCCAAATAGCAGATTAACATAGCAACAAAGGCAGTTACGTTTGCCGCGATTGTATTTACCTTCACAATGAGGTCCGGTAAATTGTGGGGTGCAGATGCAGTCATAAGACCCAAACGCTCTATCAACACAAGTTCCTCCATTCACACAGGGATTCGAGTGACATGCTCCTGGACCAACAGTAGGAATGACAGCTGTTGGCAGGCCGACAAAATGCATTTGCAAGTCAATATGGAAAGTAAAGGCTTTGCTAGTCCACAGTGAAACACATGTCATTACTGAAGTAATAACTGTGGCCATATATAGCTGATGATAGAGATTATTACATAGACTTAGCTGTACTTCATACAAAAAATATTGTGGTCGTCAGCATATGATTTAAAGAGTAAACCGATTTTACTGACCTTCGCAAAAGTACCCAGTGAAACCACTAGGACAAGTGCATTTAACAAGGTGGGTGGAAATATCCACGCAGACTCCTTTATTTAAACATGGATTGTTGCACAGACATTGGGTGCCTAAAATTTTCAAAAACAAAGAACAACAATATGAAAATATATTGAGCTACCGTTTAAAGATTACCGTCTGACTGAGACAATAGTCATTAAAAAAGAAGACCTCAAAATAATATGTAAAGCGTGGTTTTACTGAAGTTCGCCGGATATGATTTTTCATTAACAATATCAGGCTAGAGAATTGTCTTGAATCTTTGAATTCACTTAGACGATGTTAAACAAAATTGTAAAACAAAATTTGAAATTGAAGGTCGATTGAAGTGTAAGTATACGTTTGTATGGTTATTGTTTAGTGTATCTAACAATGACTTACATTCACAGGTTTTCCCGTAATATTTGTCTGGGCAAAGACACACAAAAGATAAGCCACCGTTCTGTGGTAAGCATGAACCATTATTTTTGCAAGGATGAGATAAGCATGGACCTTTCTTACCTTAAACAAAGAGGAAACAATGTTAATTTATAACCTTAATTGTTAAAACATAGAAAAGTAAATTTTATAGCGATTCGCAGCTCCGATCCTCGTACCTCAAAAGTTGAAGGAATAATGTTCAGTCTGGATTTAAACATAAATTTAACATGTTTGGTTATAAGGCTTAAACAGCTCGTTAAAGAAAAACGCAATCATAAACAAAAGAATCTGGCAAGGCAAGAGAAAACCGAGAGTTCGAAGAAGCAGATTATAAGGTAGGGCATTAAAATCAGGCCCAAACTCCTATGAGAGCCATGGTCTTGACCTTCCTGCGGTTTTTTCCCGACATCTAGTCAATGGTATTTGAGGTCATTTGAGGAAGATGTCGCTAGGTCTCAACAGGTAAGAGGAAATAACCGTGTTTTCTAGTGAAATTATGAAGTTAATAGAGTTGAATATAATAATATTTTTCATGTATTAATGATATCTAACCTGGCCTAAAATTGTTCTTACTACCATTTCCCGCGATTTTTTTTAACAGCTGATATGGTAGTGTAGTACGTTACACTTGAGAGGGTGGTGTGGTTAGCACGCAGTAACATTAAATTTAAAAGTCGCTATTTGAAAGCCTGGCGTATACTTAAGTTAATATTGGTTATTATGGTTAGATTCTTAGGTTGCCATTATTGATACCTTCATGGTATTACTACTGCAGTTGATTTGGTGATAGAGTCAAATCTCTCTTGAGAGACACCTTGCTTAAACTGACATTGCAGTTCATTCATCCGTTCTTTAGAGCAACATGAAGAAAAGATCAACTCGATCTCGATGCCCTCATTACAAGAACCTGTCTAAGAAAGAGCTGACTGTATTCGCTCGCCACAGCGTATAGTGTGGAGTCCTTTGGTCTACGAAGGGCACCAAACATGTTCTACAGTCTCTCGATGTAGCAGGTCTCGACGTCACGAGCTACATCAAGCGAATTTCCATAAAGTTCATTAAAATACCATCTCAACAGTTTGATAAAAAAGGATTGCCATGTAGTGGATCGTTGTCGAGTGACTAGAAGCTTACAAATCTTACCTTTAAACCGACAACCTTTGTTTTCCAAGTAGATAACCTCTCGACCTTGAAAAGATTGACAGTAACAACCTCCTTCGAGGTCACATTTCGCAACCAAAGGTTCTCCGGTAGGAGCAGTAACTTGAAGACAGCTGCACTCTAAAAACAACATTTTAAATCAATATGTTTTTTTATTTCTAAACAGTGACGTTTCTCATCCCCAGTCTATTGTAACTCATTACGTGAGTGAAAGTTAAGTCACTAGAATGAACTACAATAGTTTGCCCTCGCCGAAATTAATATCCCCGATTTTGGCGCGAAGAATCAGTATGGACAACGAAACGGCGAAAAAGGTAGCTGGAGAACTTTACATGCCTAATGATGTTACGATTCAGTGAATTTACCACAACGGACACGATGACCAAGTAAGGACAAGCGCTCACAACTTTAAATGAACTTTGGCATCATAGATCTGGAAGCCTGCCCAACCGTCAAACCAACCTAAACAAGACTTAAACTTTATTTCATTCCACCGCATTGTATCTGTGAAATCAAGAGAAAGGCTATGACGTTATCGGGGCTAATGTGATCCTGCTGTCAATAATAAAATAAAATTCCTGCCCCAAAAAACGGACTAACCGGTCCAGACTATACTACTATTGGTGAAGTGATTAAGAAGGTTCTTTTTTTTTAAGAAAGGCAAGCTTATATATACACCATAAAGACTGTAATGAGTCAAATACCTTGACAATTTTTTCCCGTGAATTTTCCTTTGCAGGAACAGCGGTAATCATTCTTGGCTATATCATTCTCACACGTTCCTCCATTCAAACAAGGCTGTGAATCACACGGATTTGCTAAAGTAACTGAAAGAACAATAATTAGTCAGGTTAAGTAACTGATAGAAACTGAAGTGTGTAAAATAAAAAAATCTTATTTCTGAACTTTTCAAAACTTTACTGGTTGAATTACCCAAGTTAAAACTACTGTTAAAAAAATAGGAATAATGAAAAACATTATATAAGTAGCTATGCACTTTCAGTTCTCCAATAATTAATGAGGCTAAAAAATGTCTAACCATGGATAGCTCGTGTTCCAGGACAAAAGCCATCTCGTAAAGACTTTTGTTCACAGGTAAGAAAGGTGATTTCGGAGAGGTCTCTGTAAAAGAAGCGTAGAATTCCTGTTGCGCCGTACTGGTCTTGAAATTATATCAAGACATATTGAATATGTTTCTTTGACACTCTTCGTTGCAGTGTGAACAGGTATTTATAGTTAGGTAGGAGCATTTTTTTAAGCTATATCCAGTATAGTGTAAATGCAGCCTCAAACTGCTATAAATATGTATAAATTTGTCTAGCTGTACGTTAGAACATCTTCGACACGTAACGGCCCATAAAACCTATCATAGTGAAAAAAAACGTTTTATGGGCACGCCACAACGATGCTGGTGTACTTACGCTCACAGTTAACTCCTGTGAAACCTGGTGAACACGTGCAAACATAGGAATTGCCATGTGGTGTGCATGTTCCATTGTTTTGGCAGGGATTGCTCACACAAGGATCGCATAATGCTGTTAAAAATTGCCACATTGACAAACAAAGAGAAAAGAGAAGTTAATATGTCAACTTTATATGGAAAAAACGTGCGATTCTGTAGTTAAAGATTTCATAAAATGTAATACAACTGTCCTTATTTTCCCTCCAAGGTGAATTTCCATTTGTTAGATCAGTGCATTTACCACCCAGCGACATTGTTGTGCGCTATCGTTGAACGTGAGAAAAATCATGGCACAACGTTCTCACAAATACTAAAAGACTCACATATCCAATTAACCGATAAAGACGATTAGTTTACAATGTATAAAACGAACGTATGAAATGTATTTAAAAATAAATTTTTAACTCACATTCACAGTGTGGCCCACAATATCCCTTGTTACATTCACATGTGTAAGACCTATCAGGTCCCAAAGTACAAACTCCCAGATTCTTACAAGGATTTGGCTTACACGGGTTGTCGATTTCTGACATGAGTAAACACAAAAGACATAAAATATATAAGAAATCAGTTAATCAGCTGTTTGATAAAGGGGAGGCAGTAAATCAATCAGTAGCAAGAATATGGGTGCACAATTAAGTCTTGCCAACTGTTACTCGAATAACTTCAGTTAATCTTTGACCTTAGCACATTAAAGTTCGTGAGAAGACGACACCTTCACCTTACGGTAACAGAAACAAAATTTCGAAATTCTAAGAAATTCCTTTTGTCTAGTATGTCTAATTTGCCTTCAAAGCAGTGGGCCATTCTTTGAGTCTACCGTGTTACCTTGAAAAATTGTACTCTTCACACTGTGTATAATACTCTGCTTACCTTCACATTGAAATCCATTTCCAATGAAGCCGGCGTTGCATACACAACGGTTATTGATGCAGGTAGCGTTTACGTGGCACATGTCACATATTTTAGCTAAAAAAGCAAAAGAAACCAAATAATCAAAAATTATTCTACATTTATTACGCTAACATGTAGATTAGCCTTCGATCATACCCTCCCTATATCTCTAAAACTACACCTGATCGCAGGTTACATGTGGACAATACGACCTTATCCCTCTAGCATGTATACAGCCACCTCCCCCATCAAACTATAGGTAAGGGGGAGGCTGAACACAGGCTTCTGTGTGCGACAACCTCTCGTAAAGTACCACCACTCAAAGGGACTACCATTACAAAACAAAGATTCTACGTCAATGCAGTACTGTTACAAACTGTTGTAAGCGGCCATCTCAAATACCTTTGCACCTCAGGAAAATCATCAATTCGATTGTTAATGCTTTCTCTCTTCTTCAACCCATCAAATTTTACCGATATACTTCCTCTTTGCAGTTGTTTTACCATTGGCAGCCTCCAATCGGCTCCTGTCGTTATTAATTCACAACTTTTAGTGGAAATTTTCTGTCCTATTCAGTGATACATCCTTTCCCAATTTCAGGAACGATTCCAATGCAAGCAAGACATTCTAGACGCAGTTTACATACTTTCGCATCTCTTCCCTGTAAAGCCAGGCAAACAGTGGCAGACAGCATTCATCAAGGGTCGAGAAGTCAGTTCTAAGTCTGCAGCTACATCTTGTGTAGTTTGTCCGTCAAAGCAGGTTCCACCATTTAAACAAACAAAGTCTAAACATGGATGCGGAACTGCGAATAGAAATATGAGAATATTTTAGCTTCTTATGAACATGCATGCCTGTCTTCGCATCCTCGTCGCCACTCACTACACATACAGAATAGATTCTCTCGACCTACTGTACATGTAACCCGATAGATAGCCTATCTCTTTAGTGTTAACCTTCCGGAAAAGAATGAGTGTATCCTGGTAGTTCAATCTTGCTGATACTGCCTGCAATAAATATGTCTGTTATAACAAATGACACTATTTAAGAAAACCTCACGGGGAATATTCATCAAAACTGAAAAAGTTCAATCATCGATGTTAACTAAGGTCTTCTTGTAGAATCAGTTTGGTACTTATCGGTGATCAAGCGTTTCTGAAAATAGAGGGGAAGACCGAATTCTAAAATCCTAAGAAATGCTTGATACCCATGATATGTTACATACTGTGGCACAGTTTTCCAATAAACCCTCGTGGACATTCGCATTTGAAAGTCCATCGTTGATGCCCAGTGTTGCTTTCAACCTGACAGCTCCCTCCGTTGACGCAAGGGTTCGGGTGACACACGTGATCTAAAGCAAAGCAGGCCATCCTTAGTGATATAATGAAATCTTACTGTGACGTCATGTAACTTGTCACGCATGTTAAGGCATGGCCTGAGGCTCATTTGCATAAAATCTTATAATGATCATAACCTTGTTAAAATTTATCGGAACCTTTGAAAATTTGGCAACCTCGGGAAAATCGGTAACCTTAATTTTCCTGTAACGTACGAAATCAGACATCTGAGTCACGTGACCACTTATGGTCGAGTCAAGGAAAGAAAAGAAAACTAAAAATAGGGCGAGATGCCACACAGTATATATTAAATACAGTATTTTTGTTATTGTATCATCATTTCTCGCTTGAATCTGGCCAGAATGGTTGACTCTTTTTTTCATATAATTAGTAATTAAGCAAAATAGGACACGTGACACTTTTCACCTGTTAATATCTTTTTAAGAAATTTAAAATTCTCTCCGTTCCGGCCACGGAAAAATTCGTACGGTAAAACAAACATTTACTCATGGTTCAAGCTTAGTTGTAATCAACCATTCCTACCCTATTTTGAATTTCTTTTTGAATATCATTATGACGTCACGTTTCACGTGACTACATCACTTCAGCCCTAATTAATTCAACGCCTTCAAAGAAAGTTATCTCGAAAGATTTTGCAACTTTTAGAATTAAAATGCATGGCCGTAGAAGAAAAACAGCTTTATCTTCGTGGGGGATCGAGACCAAAACTTGAGCCATGCCTTAACATGCTTGAGAAATTTAAGTGTCTCGGGTATAGGGCATTTCCTACGGTTAATACATAACTTTAACTATGGAAATATTTTTGCTGCGTTTCTTCATTAAACCTAGCACCTTTGTAAATTCAACAAAAACGAAATAGTCCATTTGTATTCGCACCCAAGTGATTTTGAAATGGGTCCGAACTGACTGATTCCTGGAAGCAGACCAAATTAAATGGAAAAGTTTCTGATTTACGAGACAGAATTTCCAACGTATTGAATGTTCCTCTGTCAAATATAAACGTGGACGGTTACATCTCAGACATCTGTAACGAACACAGTTATCGATCGAGACCTAAAGCGACTTAAAAAGATCCTTGAAGAAGCAAAATCTCTCCAACAACAATCATTAAAAGAAAAGTTCACAACAAACAATCGAACAAAACGTTGTGTTCCTTCCGACTCTAGAATTTCGCCTAGTGTCTTCGGGCCGTCGAAATCGCTTCGCCATGCGATGGGTCAATTTTTGATGTGATAATTTCTGCCACAATCTCGGGACAATCTTTGCCATACGAAAATCTGCAGGCGGTAACATGATTGGCTAAAACCAACAAAGGAAATCGCACGCGTCCAGCCGCTCTTTCGGGGGACGAGTGCGGGCTCATTTTCCCGAACAGCGGCTGGTAATCGAGCCTAGTTGATTTGGTGATAGAGTCAAACCTCCCTTGACAGCCACCTTGCTTAAACTGACATTGCAGTTCATTCATCCGTTCTTTAGAGCAACATGAAGAAAAGAGTAACTCTGGATGCCCTCATTACAAGAACCCGTCTCAAAGAGCTGACTGTATTCGCTCGCCACTGCGTATTTCTTTGGTCTACGTAGGGCACCAAACCTGTTCTACAGTCTCTAGATATAGCAGGTCTCGACGTCACGAGCTAGATCAAGCGAATTTTCATAAAGTTCTGTAAAATACCATCTCAACAGTTTGATAAGGATTGCCATGTAGTGGATCGTTGTCAAGTGACTAGAAGCTTACAAATCTTACCGGGGTCAATTATAAGCCCACAACCTTTATCTGGCCAGTAGTTGGGATGTTGACCTTGAAAAGGTTGACAGTAACAATGTCCGTCGAGGTCACATTTTGCAACCAAAGGTTCTCCGGTAGGAGCAGTAGCTTGAAGACAGCCGCACTCTAAAAACAACATTTTACATCAATATGCCTTTTATTTCTAAATAGTGACGTTTTTCACAATAGTTTGCCCTCGCCAAAATTAATATCCCCGATTTTGGCGCGAAGAATCAGTGAACCAGGACTGGAACAATTTGTTGTCTGCTATGGACAACGAAACGGCGAGAACGGCAGCTGGAGAACATTACTTGCGTAATGACGTTACGACACAGTGAATTTACCACAACTGGCACGATGCCCAAGTAAGGACAAGCGCTCACAACTTTAAATAAACTTTGGCATCATAGAACTGGAAGCCTGCCCAACCGTCAAACCATCCTAAACATGACTGAACCCTTATTTCATTCCCCCGCATTTTATCTGTGAAATCAAGAGAAACAATAATAAGATTCCTGCCTCAAAAAACGGACTAACCGGTCCAGACTACATTACTATTTGTGAAGTGATTAATTGAAGGTTCTCTTTTTAAGAAAGGCAAGCTTATTGCGTTCGAGTTACGAGAACGCAACCCCTAATTTGTATTGGGTGTTCTGTGCATTATTGGGTATCCTGTGCAATTAATAAGGGAGGTTTTTTCCACATTGCCTCGCTCTGAGGCGCTTGCTTACGTTTTGCCTCACTTTGACGAACTAACTCGTGAACGTGGTGATTCGTGCCTCCTCAAGCGTTTGCTGAGGTCTTTTATTTTGTCTTCGTAAAGCGTTCATCTTTTAAAAGTTTGCTGAATCCTCGTAAAGCGTACATATTTCAAGAGTTTGGTGAAGGTCTAATATCGATCTGTGTTTGCTGAATCTTTCAAAACGTTCATCTTTCAATAGGTTTCGGCGGCCGTTGTGCCAGAAAGTAAATCTACCGAGTTTGTAGATCGGCGGCCGTTGTGAGACAAAGTAAATCTACAGAGATGTGTATCTCGGCGGCCGTTGTGCCACAAAGTAAATCTACCGAGATGTGTAGCTCGGCGGCGCCGTTTCATCATGACTTGTGGTATTTTCGGCACCGGACAAACGAACATTTTAGGCCTATGTTATTTATTCGGAAAAACTTATAAACAGCCCACAGTAGCTCCACTCAAATCACTGAAATCAACACACGAGACCAAACTACTGCCCTTATTGAGACGGACCATACGATATCACTAGCCTTCAAGGCTTTTTCATAATGATACACAGTTTAAATAGAGGTTTCGCTACAAGCAATCCTTACGTTTAAAATATGCCATGATCAAATTAAAGCCCCACATGGTCGCTACCATCGCTGTGATCGCTGGGATCGCTGAGAAAAAAAAAACTTCAGCGATCACAGCGATCATAGCGATCATATGAAACCACTCTCCAGCGATCGCAGCGACAACAATCGCTGAGATGTAAAAAGTTCTTTCTCAGCGATCGTTGTCGCTGCGATCGCTGGAGAGTGGTTTCTATATGATCGCTGAACTTTTTTTTTCCCAGCGATCACAGCGATCGTAGCGATCATATGGAAACCGGGGTTAATCTATCGCAACAACCATCCACCCTTCCTCCTCAGCTAGCTGCTACCTGTACTCCTTACAAACATATCGAACGCACTCCCTTAAGCTCCGATAACTCCTAGTATATACACCATAAAGACTGTAATAAGTCAAATACCTTGACAATTTTTTCCCGTGAATTTTCCTTTGCAGGAACAGCGGTAATCATTCTTGGCTAAATCATTCTCACACGTTCCTCCATTCAAACAAGGCTGTGAATCACACGGATTTGCTAAAGTAACTGAAAGAACAATAATTAGTCAAGTTTACACATCAAAATTAAGTAACTGATAGAAACTGACATGTGTGAAAATCAAAAATTTTATTTCTGAGCCATTTAAAACTTTAATTACTGGTTGAATTACCCAAATTAAAACTACTGTTAAAAAAAATAGGAATAATGAAAAAATTATATAAGTAGCTATGCATTTTCAGTTCTCATATAATTTATGAGGCTAAAAAATGTCTATCCGTGGATATCTCGTGCTCCAGGACAAAAGCCATCTCGTAAAGACTTCTGTTCACAGCTGAGAAGGGTGATTTCGGAGAGGTCTCTCTAAGAGAAGCGAAGAATTCCTGTTGCGCCGTGCTGGTCTTGAAATTACATCAACACATATTGAATAGGTTTCTGTGACACTCTTCGCTGCAGTGTGAACAGGTGTTCAAAAATAGGTAGGTGTATATATTTTTTTAAGCTATCCAGTATAGTGTAAATGTAGCCTCAAACTACTATAAATTTGTATAAATTTGTCTAGCTGGCACGATGAGAACATCTTAGACACGTAACGGCCCATAAAACCTATAGTAAAAAAAGGTTTGATGGGCACGCCACAACGATGCTGGTGTACTTACGCTCACAGTTAACTCCTGTGAAACCTGGTGAACACGTGCAAACATAGGAATTGCCATGTGGTGTGCATGTTCCATTGTTTTGGCAGGGATTGCTCACACAAGGATCGCATAATGCTGTTAAAAAATGTCACATTGACAAACAAGGAGAAAAGAGAAGTTAATTATGTTAACTTTATATGGAAAAAACTTGCGATTCTGTAGGTAAAGATTTCATAAAATGTAATACAAGTGTCCTTATTTTCCCTCCAAGGTGAATTTGCATTTGTTAAATCAGTGCATTTACCACCCAGCGACATTGTTGTGCGCCATCATTGAACATGAGAAAAATCGTGGCACAACTTTCTCAGGAAAAAAACTAAAGGACTCACTTAAACAATTAACCGATCAAGAAGATCAGTTTACAATGTATAAAACGAACATATGAAATGTATTTAAAAATAAATTTTTAACTCACATTTACAGTGTGGCCCACAATATCCCGTTTTACATTCACATGTGTAAGACCTGTCAGGTCCCAAAGTACAAACTCCCATACTCGTACAAGGATTTGGCTTACACGGGTTGTCGATTTCTGAAATGAGTAAACACAGAGGACATAATATAAAAGAAATTAGTTAATCAGCTGTTTGATAAAGGGGAGGTAGTAAATCAATCAGTAGCAAGGATATGGGTGCACAATTAAGTCTTGCCAACTGTTACTCAAATAAATTTTTGACCTTAGCATATTAAAGTTCGTGAGAAGACGACACCTTCACCTTACGGTAACAGAAACAAAATTTCGAAATTCTAAGAAATTTCTTTTGTCTAGTGTGTCTAATTTGCCTTCAAAGCAGTGGTCCATAATCTTTGAGTCTACCGTGTTACCTTGAAAAAATGTACTCTTCACACTGTATAATACTCTCACTGCTTACCATCACATTGAAATCCATTTCCAATGAAGCCGGCGTTGCATACACAACGGTTATTGATGCAGGTAGCGTTTATGTGGCACATGTCACAAATTTTGGCTAAAAAAGCGAAAGAAACCAAATAATCAAAAATTATTCTACATTTATTACGCTAACATGTGGATTAGACTTCGATCATACCCTCCCTATATCTCTAAAACAACACCCGATCGCAGGTTACATGTGGACAATACCACCTTATCCCTATAGCATGTATACAGCCGCCTTCCCCCTCAAACTACTGGTAAGGGGGAGGCTGAACACAGTCTTCTGTGTGCGACAACCTCTCGTAAAATACCGCCACTCAAAGGGACTACCATGACAAAACAAAGATTCTACGTCAATGCAATACTGTTAGAAACTGTTGTAAGCGGACATCTCCCTTAAGTTAAAAAGCAAATACCTTAATGCACCTCAGTAAAACCATCAATTCGATTGTTAATGCTTTCTCTCTTCTTCAATCCATCAAATTTTACTGATATACTTCCTGTTTGCAGTTGTTTTACAGCAGCATTAGCAGCCTCCAATCGGCTCCTGTCGTTATTCACAACTTTTTGTGGAAATTTTCTGCCCTATTCAGCGATACATACGACCCGCCTATCCCAATTTCAGGAACGATTCCAATGCAAGCAAGACATTCTAGACGCAGTTTACATACTTTCGCATCTCTTCCCTGTAAAGCCAGGCAAACAGTGGCAGACAGCATTCATCAAGGGTCGAGAAGTCAGTTCTAAGTCTGTAGCTACATCTTGTGTAGTTTGTCCGTCAAAGCAGGTTCCACCATTTAAACAAACAAAGTCTAAACATGGATGCGGAACTGCGAATAGAAATATGAGAATATTTTAGCTTCTTATGAACATGCATGCCTGTCTTCGCGTCCTCGTCACCACAGAATAGATCTCTCGACCTACTGTACATGTGCCCCGATAGATAGCCTGTTTCTAGCCTGTCTCGATAGCGTTAGTAGATAACCTTCCGGAAAAGAATGAGTTTATCCTTCAATCTTGCTGATAATGATTGCAATAAATATGTCTGTTATAACAAATGACACTATCTAAGAAAACCTCACGGGGAATATTCATCAAAACTGAAAAAGTTAAATCATCGATGTTAACATTAAGGTCTTCTTGTAGAATCAGTTTGTTACTTATCGGTGGTCAAGCGTTTCTGAAACGAGAGGGGAAGACCGAACCCTAAAGTCCTAAGAAATGCTTGATACCCATGATATGATCAGTTACATACTGTGGCACAGTGTTCCAATAAACCCTCGTGGACATTCGCATTTGAAAGTCCATCGTTGGTGCCCAGTGTTGCTTTCAACCTGACAGCTCCCTCCGTTGACGCACGGATTCGGGTGACACACGTGATCTAAAGCAAAGCAGGCCATCATTAGTGCTGTAATGAAATCTTACTGTGACGCCATATAACTTCATGGTAAACTCAAGCATATTAACCACGGCCTGGGACTAATTTGCATAAAATCTTATAGTGATCATAACTTTGTTAAAATTTATCGGAACCTTCCAAAATTTGGCAACCTCGGGAAAATCGGTAACCTTAATTTCAATGTAACGTAAGAAATTAGATATCTGTGTCACGTGACCACTTATGGTCGAGTCCAGCAAAGAAAAGAAAACTAAAAATGGGGTGGCGAGATGCTACACAGTATAAACTAAATACAGTATTTTTGTTATTTCATCATTTCTCGCTTAAATATGGCCGGAATGGTGGACTCTTTTTTTATATAATTAGTAATTAAGCAAAATAGGACACGTGACACTTTTCACCTGTTAATATTAAAAATTCTCTCCGTTCCGGCCACGGAATAAATTCGTACGGTAAAACAAACATTTACACATGGTTCAAACTTAGTTGTAATCAACCATTCCTACCCTATTTTGAATTTCTTTTTGAATATCATTATGACGTCACGTTTCACGTGACTACCTCACTTCAACCCCAATTAATTAAACGCCTCGAAAGAAAGTTATCTCGAAAGTCTTTGCAACTTTTAGAATTAAAATGCATGGCCGTAGAAGACAAACAGCTTTGTCTTCACGGGGGATCGAGACCAAAACTTGAGCCATGCCTTAACATGCTTGAGAAATTGAAGTGCCTCGGGTATAGGGCATTTCCTACGGTCAATACATAACTTTAACTAAGGAAATATTTTTGTTGCGTTTCTTCATTAAACCTAGCACCTTTGTAAATTCAACAAAAACGAAATAGTCCATTTGTATTCGCACCAAAATGATTTTGATTTCTACGTGAGATGAGGTTGTCTCTGCGCCAGTGCGCCTTACTGACCACCTTAAATGTTTCTCCACATGTGTTGAGGATGATATTTTTCGAGCCGGCAAGTTTTCTTTGACCGAAATTCTTATTTGTTCCTGTTTCTACTCTTGTTATCGCACAGGACTTGCGCGTACTTCACTTAGCGTTTGGTTTCATTTCACGCGAAATGTTGGGAAAACACGAGAAAAGCTGAAGCCGAAGGCGAGTGATTTACAAGCTTTTTGAGTGTTCTTCCAACATCCCAAGTGGTTTATCACGCCGGTAAACCCATGGAAAGTGTGGTCTGTTGCTTTTATAAAATAGCTTCAAGTTTTTTATGAGTTTACCGGCACAATAAACCATATGTTTTTAACCAATCAATACGCGCGTACTATCTTAGTTATTTTATAACAGTATTTATTATATACATACTGAGAAATACTCACCAAAAAGCAGTATGTCGTAAATTTTCGTACGCAGATTAGTTCTAGCCAATCAGAGGAGCAAACGATGGTTTTCACACGTAAAAAAAATGATACGTCCAATCAGAATCGCGAACGATGTTTTTTCACGTGTGAGAAAAATGATACGTCCAATCAGAAGCCACAGAGGTGTGTGAGTTTCGCGCCAAAATTCCCGCCTTTTATTGCAGCTTGCAGCGCCGCTTCGCACACATTGAACGAGAAAAGTTTTACTCAAAGAGTTTTTCTCCCTAAAAAAAGTGTAAAACATTTCGGAAATGGAGTAGAATAGTTTCGTTTGTTTCACTGTCGATAAATAAAACGGTAGGGTCGGCGAAACAACAGCGAAAGGGAAAAACGGAACGAGACGTAAGCTTTTGTTGTGCTTTTTGTCGGAGCTACTTTGCCTTTCATTTAAGCTAAAGTTAAGTTTATTTTGAAACCGGCCATTTTACTTAAATTCACTCATTTGCAATTGTGCATTGAGAACAAAGTTCTTGGATTCCCTCATATCCTTACCGTCATTAACGTTTTTAACAAACGTTTTTTGCGGTAAGTGTGTAGCGGCAAATTTTGGCATTTTTGAAAGATTTAAAATAAAAAGGCCGCCAAAATGATGAATGTCTCAGTATGTGTATAATAAACACAATACCGCATGGAAAGTGCTTTGTACGGTATTTACGCACTCGTTGTTTTTGTATCAGAAATCTTACTCGTTCGCTGCGCTCACTCGTTCGATTTCTGATACGTCAACAACTCGTACGTAATACCGTACGCCAGCACTTTCCATGAAGTATTCTCTATATATTCAAGCATTTAACCAGTATAGCTTGCGCATACCGCCACCCCGTCTCATTATTGTCTCATTATTTTGATTCATATTTTACGATTATCCGGACTACACTGTATTTACTGAAGTCCCAACGAGTCCGGATAATCGAGATTCAACTGTACCTGGCTACTTTATAGGCGTATGTACCTGTAAAGAGACACAAATGAATTGGACACAAGATTTTATTTACCCTCGGGTGTTTAGTGTTGCTTCAAAGCAAGATTTGGCCTAAGATGTTACCTTCACAGTGAGGGCCGATATATCCATTTGGGCAGACACAAGGTGCTAGTGGATTCTCCACGCAAGTACCACCATGATGACAAGGATTATGATAGCATACAAGTGTCTCTTGTGAAATATAAAGAATACAGAAAATTAAGACGGAATCCACCAGGAAATTGAGTAATTTTAATTTTCAGTAGACAAAAACCTTGTACCAGAATAATTTAAAGAATAGTTGCATTTTTCAAGGGTTAGAGATGTAATTAGTTACCTGTAATAACACCAAAGAAAATCTCTTATGGGAGCCCGAGAGAATCAGTGCCAAATTTCATTAGGATTGTGAAAACACAGGTAAAATTCTGAAAATTTCATATGCAAGCTGTTATTTTGTTAAATTTGACATATATTTTCTCGGGTCCCCATAAGAAATTTTCTTTTGTGTTATTACACATGCTAGTTACATCTATAGCCCTTGAAAAATGTAAAAAAAGAATGCAATGCGCTTTAAATTATTCCGGTACAAGGATTTCGTCCATTGAAAATCAAAATTACTCAGTTTCCTAATGGATTCTGTCTTAATGCAACCAATACTACAAATTTGTATACTACATCTTCATTAAAGGCTTGAATTATCGATTGACTGTCCCTATATTGTATTGTTGAGGCAATAATAATGGACAAATATTTAAGACACCGTTTTATATTTTATACCAACTTTAAGACTACTTTCTTTGCAGTGGCGCACATTTCTGTTTGCATGATAGCAAAACACTCAGGCTACGGCTGCACCTGCCCATAAATGCGTCCGACCCGAGCATTAAGTTACTAGTCCGAGGTATTTCGAAAACGTCCATATATTTTCAAGTCTGCCTCAATTGAGAATCCTTGCAAATAGTTGGTCATGACTGTCTTTCATAACTCGTGAGACTTTAATATGGTAATCATACTTAATCTTATATTCACTAACTGCACACTTTTAGTGAATTGATACAGTCATTCCCTTGTCCTATGAAGCTATGCAAATCTTTCGATTTTGTACAAAATTTAAACAAACGATGGCTTCAGTTAGTGTTATGTAGGCTAGATAGACCATAGGAGGCATCCCACGCTATTGTGACGAGAAACTGACCCGTGCAGAATGTTCCCTTATGAGGAGGTTTGCATTCACACTGGACTTTCCCGTGTACGTCTTTACATATTCCATCGTTTTGACAGGGATTTGGGTGGCATGGATCAATATCTGAAAGAAATTGTACAGACACTTTTTCAGAGTGTTTCATCAGGGTCTACAGTATAAGAATTGTACAAGCGGTAATAAACGCCTATAATGATTTACATGTAACTTAACCTTTATCATATATCCAGGCATATAAGATTGAAACGAAACACTTTCGCCACCCTTAATGTTACAGGATAGTAATCTAATAAAGGTCAACAGGCCAAATTAAAAAATAATAATAACTGAAAAAAAAGGGGGGGTAAAGCCTGTACAGCAAACAGTCGTCTTGCAGCAAAAGAAATTTGATAGGACAATTGCAAACATGTACATTGTGTGGATAAAAAGAAAGCAGCTGACATAAATGAAAGCCTTGTAATGATTAGAAAAGGATGGCCGCCTGAAAAGCAAATCAGGTCATTTCTACAAGAAATCCCTAAGATACAAGAAACTGAGCAGAATGTAGAGCCCTTCCTTAAATATTACGTTGAAGATGATTTTAATGACGATGACGATGACTACGACGACGACGATGATTATGATGATGATGATGATGATTATCAATGGTGATTTTGGTGAAGATGATAGCAGAAATCGTGGATTCAACTGTTTTCTATTTATGAAAAAGTATCTCTTTACCTTTACATTTCTCTCCTTTATAACCCTCTTCACAGATGCACTTAAAACTGTCTTGAGTCTCTACACATTTAGCATGGATGGAGCAAGGGTTGGGCTTGCAAAAATTCTGTTCTGTTGAATTAACAAACGCATCATTACACAAGACGCCAACATTTTGACAAAAGACAAGCATGTTTCAAATAGTATTGATGGAGAAATTTTGTTTGACATGTGATCTACGATGAAAGGAAAACTGTGACAGAAAGAAAAAATAGAAAGATCATCATTTGGTCGATTTCTAAGAAGTAAATAAATGTAATTATTCTTGCACTAACCATGGATGTTGCGAGACCTATTCACAATAAACAAGCTTATAAATATGATTTCGATGAAATGTGAATACTCTTACAAAGCTATAAATGGAAGAGATGTTCTCACCTTCGCAAGTTTGTCCCTCAAACCCTGGTATACATCTGCATTTATAACCTTTTACGTGTTCCTCACATGTGCCGCCATTTTTACACGGACTATAGTAGCAAAATAGTGTATCTGAAAGAAGTAATTGCACCAAAGACGAACACAATGATTTAAAATTATATTAACGGACACTAATGTATAAACCATACATATATTTTGTTATTATTATTATTATTGGCATTTTATCAATTTTCATGCTTAAATTCGTAAAGGATTCAGTCATCACGTTTACAATCTACTGCTCAATCTTGACAAGCTTTAAGATACAGATATCTCTCAATAAGGAATCTGAACATTTATTCTACTTGGAGTGTTACAAGTGTTCTGGACGCGGTCACTGCTTTAAGCAATTTTGGTGTGAAAATTCTTTTCGACAACTTTCGTTGGATCAAACGCACGATGAAAATTTGTCCAAATTTTACATGAAAAATGCAATTGCTGAAAAACGGCAATGTGTGCCATATTCACGGTTGGCAGATGCGCACGCTCTTCTCTGCTAGCAGTCTCTCACGACGAGGAGAGACAGCTCTGCTAGCAGGAAACGCACGCTCCTCTGTGACCTCTTGAAGCCGTTGCCTTGTCGTTATTGATCTTATATCTGTTCAAACGTCGTTCATTTCTGGAAAATTATTTAGCGAACGTGGTGTGAACATAACGTTTATCGGCCCCTTGAACTGTTTACCAAAGAAATATATATAAAATACTTATCAAGGAAATATATCATTGTCTGGGAAAATTGTCACCAAAAAATTGATTTGTATTGTCCAGGATAAATGAAAAAAGGTTGTTGCAGTTTACAATTCTTGTCGCACCTTCACAGAGAGGTCCGCCATATTTGGGAGGACACAAACACTTGAACATGTAGTTCTTGTGTTTTGTCATGATGCCTCCGTTCTTGCAGTGGTTACCTTAAACAAAAAAAGCAATGATAGTAAGTTTTCCCTAGTAAAATAAAGAAGCAAGGTTTTCCTGAAAGCAAAAGCCATTTCCAATTCTCTAACCTCCATATATAGACAACAGTGTCAAGAGGTCCTTTTGTTGTATTGGAATTTCCCCGCCCCCTCCCCATAACGTAACATAACATAAAACTTTATTTATGCTCGAATTTTAGAGTAGCTAACAAGCTAATATCTTCGAGCTGACACCACATGAAAATAATATAGATATATATATATTTTAATTTTTATGCATTATAAGTAATAATAAAATAATATTAATAATAATAAGCACATAAAAAAAAGAAAATGTTATTTACAATTCACAATTCTAAGTTTAAGTATGTCAGGCAAAAAGAATCTACATGAAGGTAACATCCTCTATTTTGGTCTTAAAGTCTGCAAAAAAACTGGTACGATAAAGGTCCGGCAGTGCATTCCACTGCTTAGCTGAAAAGTGAGGAAAGGAGTTAAGACCATAGGCAGTTGTTTTAGGTTTACTTAGTGAAAGAATGTAGTTGCCACGAAGATCATAGGAAGAGGACCAGAGTGAAAACATATTCTACGTAAAAGTAGGAAAATGAGTGAGAAACAAACTTATATTTATCAGAATGAGAAAATTTTGAATGCGTTTGTTACAAGTTGTTACACAACGAAGTAGAGCTGTCTTTTGAGAGAAGAGTGTTGTATGGAGACGAGTAATCTCCAAATATATATCTATATATAAGTATTCTTTTATTTATTTAAAGCTTCAAGCTTATCCGCATTCCCCGTGGGGAATATATGCCTTATACAGGTATAGTACTTGAAATCTCTTCTTACTTTCTGAGTGAACAGAACAAAAATTTCGGTTACTTTTTACACCGACTGGATTTTTTTCTTTATCAGACATTTCATGAATGTGAATTCTCAATCGCAATTTCTATATCAGATACTTAAATTGAGTAAGACACTTTTTCATTCGAACCCTTTTTTCTGAACTTTTTACCTGCTTTGTAAATTCAACCCGTTCTATTTCAGTGGGTGGTAAAACTGGTTCCTCGACGACGACTGACATTTAAATAAGTCGAGGAGGAAAAACTTCATATAATAAAATAATAACTTTCACCTAGAAAACAATCTGAAATCAAATTTCTGAATACATTCTTTTTCTTTACGTGCTTGATATTAGGCCTTTGGTAAACGGTTCTAATCATTGTTCTTTAAATAAGTCAACAAAAATCTTTAATTTATAGGTAGTTGTATTTAGACAAAGAGATGTTAGCACCTTCTTTGTCTGACGCTAAAGACAAAACATCTTTTGTCATAACTTAGGACTGAAAATAATACATATTGCAAATAATATTTCAAGGAAAAATGTTAGTCTGCTGCATTTCGATCTCCAGGTCATATGAGAAATGAGTCATTTCGTTTGAATGTAGATGAAGCAGGCAGTTTAAGTTCCGTGGCAAAATAAACGCATTATAAAACACCACGTGCACAATAAAGGTGACATGAGAAAAGAAATTTTAGAGTACAAAGGAGGACTGTTCATATATGTTGGAAGCACCCTATCACACTACCTCTTGTTTTCGTTATCAGGGACCGCGGAGGGGGAGGGGCTGGTAGGGCTATAGCCCTACCACTTTTATTGCTGGGATTTATTTTCTAGGGCTCCAGTTGACATGGAAAGAATTCCCGTGGAATTTTTGGACTTTGCCCTATGGAAGAGTTGGGTGTTTGTATGTCCGAACGATTACAACCCGATTTGCTTGCAAGGATAATAAGATGTAAGGCCCAAAATGGAAGGAGCAATTTGACTTTTTCTCTGCTTTTCATCTTGGAGAGCACCTTTATTCCCACACCGATAATCTATCTAAGGATTTTCAGGGTACTAAGATGGCTGCTGTCATTGGACAACGCCTGCCAAAACTAACAAAAAAGACGCTGACAAAATTTCGCACTGATGAAAGCTTGGACCATTTCTATGCTGATGTTGCCTGCAAGAGTGAAGGCCTGCTTAGCGAACCAACGCTTCCAAGAAAACGACGCACTTTGGTCAGACTGGAGGTTGGTGCTGGTGCACCAAGCTATCCCCAAACTGCCAAAGATCACTTTAGAGGGGTCTATTATGAGGGTATTCATCTTATCGTCGGGCTATATA
>BOPM01001972.1:3459-18269 GCA_022179025.1 Porites australiensis
AATTCAAGTCAGAAAAGAAATTGATAGTGTGTGATGAAATGAGTACCATAAATTCTCTATTAAGCCCCCCAGTGGGTTCTTTATTTCAAGCTCATTTGAGGGGGGGGGGGCTTATTTGAGAAAGGGGGGCTCCTTAAATTTAGAAACGACGATGGTATCAGTTCTCCATAAAGAATACAAAGTGGAAAAGCTCAAGTCAAGAAGTTTTAGGCCACGCAGCCGAAGATCAGAATCAAATCCGAACTTCAAGTTGGTAAATAAACCATCCTGGATCAGTCCACACGAAGTTTTAGAGTCGTGATTGATTAATTCAGTCTCTCATTTATTAGTAAACAATAATTAGGGGAGGGGGGCTTAATAGAGAGGGAGAGCTTATTAACTTTCTTCCCCTGAACAGGGGGGTTTATTACAGGGAGAAGGTTTATTTCAGAGGGGGGGCTTAATGGAGGATTTAAGGGTAATTGTCTGCTTATTGATAGAATAAGGTAAAAACCGATTAAGTCTTTCAGGTTATCATGTGAATGTATTTTGAAAGATAAATACCTTGAATGGTTAATGCTGAAGACATTTCCGACGTTTCCGTCAGTCAATGTAAAACATATCTTGCTATTTTTTCCAACATCTCTATCAGTAGCCTGGAAAATGAAATTTATTTGTAGAATACATTTTACAAAAAAATAAAAGTAAACTGCACGCAGCCAGGATTCACTAAATCACGGAGTCACATATGTAATTAATTTGGCCGCTAAACTGACGTTTATTACTGTGTGGGGTAGCACGAGAAAGTTATCTTGAGTATCAACCTCTGAAGTTCGTATTGTAAGGTAAGATAAGGCCCTGCATGAGCTAAAAAAAACGATCATCGTCATAAATAGAGAAATTTAGAGTATACGGCAAACGGCAAACCGCAGATTGAAGTTAATAATTTCCCAATTAAGGGATGAACTGATAAAAACAGTCGAAAATAATTGTTATGGATGAAATTGACTTAAAACTAGTAATTTCTGTGTAGATAAAAAAGGGGGGACGAAAGTAAAGGGAAAACTGGATTTCGAGGTACAATTTCACGTTTGCAGTAATCTCTCTAAAAATTTCCCACAGACATGCCACAACTCCACTCGAACACATTCGAAAGTCCCCTACTATCCGTAATCATCAAATTGAATTTTTTTTTCTCTTTTGATTATTTCATCAGAGAACTGGCAAACGCCGCAGCTGTGTAGTCATGGAATTAGAATGATTTTATTTGAAACATGAAATAGGTAGTGGAACACTACGCACTATTATGCACTAATTCTATTGTCTTCTTTTGTTTACCTCTCGCTATTTTGCACTATTTGTAAGTATCTGTTTCACGGTTCAAGTAAAATCAGCCTATGTTCTTAGAAGGTTTGCTACGCATCCAAGAAGCTTACTCTAAAGCCCAACAACTCCCAACATTTCTTTTGTTCCGTGATCGCCGAAGCTTAGCGCAACAATGTTGGATCCGTTTGCACAGCTCTTTCAACATATTTGGGGCCAAGCACGCTCATTACGCATGGTTTACAAAGACTCATGGGTTGTATCCTTTCCACGATGCACTGCAGGTCCCAACGTTGATGGGAGTTGTTGCATCCGTTTGCACACCACTGCCAACATGTACGCAACAACTCCAAACATTGTTGGCGGAACAATGTTGGGAGTTGTTGCGTCCGTTTGCACGCAGCCTTAGACTTCTTTCGTGCTTAGCATTCTCCCGCAGGCATTCAGAAATGACTGGACTCGCACGCGGTGCGATTCTTACTGCCTAAACCAATGCTTTGTTCTAAGGTCCAAAGATGATTCAGGGGCACCCAACGAGAATATAGTTCAAAACCACTTAAACATAGCATTGTTGAACGTATTTTAGTATTTAAACGGTAGATATAGGCATATTTCTATCCCCTAAAAAATTTTCGTCTGTTCGGATTTTCTTGCTGAAAGTCTAGTGATCCGAAAATTATAGGGATCAAAACTTACCTTTTCGAAAATTTCAGCCAGAAAAAAGGCTCCCGAAAAGTCTAGGTGAGCTTTTTAGGGTAAAACTCCGTCAAAGCTGGACAATTATACCATTTTTTAGACGTTCGAAAATCCTAGGAGAGGCCGAGGCAAGCAAGGAAGTTTACAACAAATGTTTCGAAAATTCTAGATTTCAAATCGTCTTCCGAACAGATATTTTCCCAAAATTGACGTTGGGTGCCCCTGATGATTGATGTTTTGAAACACTGTGTGCGCTTACCTCCACTGTTAAAATTGTTGTATTCATATCAGTAGCTTCTGAAATAGTGACCGTATAAGACGGTCTATCAAATGTCGGATCATTGTCGTTAATGTCTTTTAAGGAAACTTTCACTGAAACGGTACTCGACCTAAGCAACACAAAACAGAATTGTTACCAAACACGCGTTGCTTGTGCTATATTGCACCAAAACGCCTGTAGTATACAAAATAACTCTACGTGACTTCAACTTTGAAACAAAATAAGTCCAACAACGAAAATCAAATATTTAATAAAATATATTGATTTATGGGCACACCGATTTAACTGAATTAACATTCCTATCCATTTCTTTCCTCAAAACGTGCTCAAAGTATTTTGCGCAGTAATGAACGCCATAGAGATCTCCTCGAGTGTGTCTCTTCCTAGATAGTCGGAGATGTTCGTGTTAGCTTCGAAGTTCCTCTTGCCGTTGTTAAGAGTCATGGTAACCAATTAAACGCCAGGGAAAGCGTCAACAGAACGGCTAACAAATACACGCTACCTTCACCAATATAAACCACTTCTCACACAGCGATTCAAGTTGTTGCAAGTAGTGTAGTCACTGCCAGTCCGTAAAGCTGAACGTGTATTTGGTGTGTAGTGTAGTCAGTGAAGACAATGTAGTTGGTGTAATCAGTGTGGTTTGTTTACAGTCACGTTGGTCTAGTTGGTGTGTTCAGTGAGTTGATGTATCCAATATTCGATGGAGTCCAAGTAGTCTGTGTAGTTTTATGAAGCCAAGATCGTTTGTGAAGCCGGTCAACTTAGTCAGAGTAATCGTTTAAGTTAGAGTAGCCATTACAATCGGTGTAGTTGGAGTTGTTGTAACCGGTCTGATCAGTTCAGTTGGTCTAGTCAGTGTAGTGCGGGGCGCCGTTGGCGTCAACACAATTCGCTGGAAGAGACTTAATCTTCCTCCCATCCATTGGCATGTGTGCGCTTAGATAGTGAACTTCCCGTTTCGCCCTATTTTTTGGTTTTCCACTGGCTTTCGGTTTTGTCAGTTTTGTCGTATTTAATCATTAATGCATCTATAGAGCACGGATGACACTCAAAGTTGCATACTGGACTCTTCTAAATTGATTTCGTACGACAAACGCCTTTACAATAAACGTACCTCGTTTGATCCTGAGATGCACTGTCCTCGGCTTTTAGCATCAATAAATATTCACTGATATCCTCTCGATCGAGCTGTTTTGCGGTTGTTATTGATCCGTTGTCCTTATTAATATCAAAAGCGAGGTAATGGTTATTGACATCTGGTACCAAAGTGTAAACAATGACAGCGTTTCCCAAAATGTCACTATCATTAGCCAAAACCTGAAATTCGAATACAAGTAGATCAAACATAAATAATTAAAAAACTTAACGACATCAAAGTAGACACTATAGAGTAACCAAAATTCACTCTCGTCTGTAAACAAACTTTGCGGCACCAGCTCTTGTTGTAAGGACCAAGAAAAGGGGACATTTCGTTATCCTGGGTAAACCTTGTATCTACCCGGGTTACGCTACCGAACACCAACATGGCTATTCTCACGAGTTACGTGTATTGATCGCGCATCTGCAAACGGGATGGCCGCAGGTTCCATTCCGGGGACTAGAAAAGGACTCAAAAAACTAAGGAAGTTGTTGTCTTTGCCCCGCACACCTTCGCGTACCTCTAATTTTAAAAACGAAGATGCGACTTGTTTCCAGTAAGTTCTTCGCGCTTCAATCAGCGACAAACTAATCGAGCCATTGTCGTCAAATGAGAAAAGAAACACGCTTACCTGCTCCTTTTTAAAGCAGACAGACGTTTTTGGCAAAAAGTTATAAACATCTTTAAACAAAACAACCTACAGCGCAATGGATTAATCAAATTTCAGACCGGAAGGGAATTCCGCACCTCGTATTCCGCCAAAATACAAACATTACCCACCCTTAACTGCAGAAGGAGAGTATAGTAAAACGGAAAAATACTTATGGCAGCTGGCTGAGCAAATACCGGCAAATAGGTTTGTGCAATTGTTTCATTAATTACGATCATTACTAAACTACTATTGATAATAAACCATACTAATCATGCACAATAGACCTTTTTACCGATACGGCGGCCACATTGAATTAATTCGATTTAAGGAGTAATATAGGATATGCCCAGGGTTCATGAGGTCGTTTCGTTTGTATTTTCGAGTGCTTTTCGGGACATTTTTTCTCAAAGTTTTCTTAGAATAAGATTGTCATGGGAAAAAAGATCCTTGTGCCGTGTTTTGATGTAATAATGATCGCCTTTTTCTAGTTTAGTATTAGAAATATGGTCTTTCACAGTATATTTCTCGGGAAATGTTGGTTGGACTTGCGAACCGCATCTCGTAGTCACACAGTCCATCACAAGCAACACACTAAGGCTTAACTGTATCACACAGTCACATTAATAGTAAGAAATGTCTCAATCATGAAGGAGCCTCCAACCAACCAACCTATGCCACTGATGTTAATATTATAAAGGAAATAAAGGGAGATGTAAAGAATCAACCATTTTTTACTATTAATATGACTGTGTGATACACTTAAGCCTTAATGTGTTGCTTGTGATGGACTGTGTGACTGCGAGATGCGGTTCGCAAGTCCAACCTACAAAAATGACCCTTGCTCGCCAACCAGTCGTCAGTAGCTCAGAGGTTAGAGCATCCGATCTAGAACACGGAGGGTCGTGGGTTCGAATCCCATCTGGAACTCAGATTTTTCTACGTCCTCTTATGGTTGATTCTTTACATCTCCCTTTATTTCCTTTATAAATTATAAGACCTGTTTTGTAACCAATGCCTTAAAAAGGGCTCCTGTCTTTTAAGAAGCAATAGCTTTTAAAACATGAAGAAATAAGTTGTCGGACTTAAACACTGTTTCACTGAGTAGAATCACACGTGAAAACCTCGTGAATTGTGATGATGCAACCATATACCACAATGATAAAAATCCTGGTATTTCGTAACTACTCGAATTCAATGAGTCACATTTTGGCTTAAGAAACTCCGAGGAAACCTTAGAGTTGTCCTTCTAATCAACGTTTGGTGAGTAGATATATATTTTACTTTAACAATTTGTTAACCTTGCACCAAATGTAACAGGGAAAGACAGAGGAAAGTGAATATATAGCATGAGGATCGACGCAGCTGAGCGTTTCGCGTTTTCGTTTACGCACGGCAATACTCAATTTCGCACAAAAACCCAGTCTACATTTAGGACGAAAAAGGTAGATTCATCACTCTTGGTAAGGTTACACTGAAGCAGTAAAGTTACCCTGAAGCATTCAAAATAGCTCATGCACGTTTAACGTGCCTATGTTAATATTACCATCAGTGGCATAGGTTGGTTGGTTGGAGGCTCCTTCATGAGTGAGACATTTCTTACTATTAATGTGACTGTGTGATACAGTTAAGCCTTAATGTGTTGCTTGTGATGGACTGTGTGACTGCGAGATGTGGTTCGCAAGTCCAACCCATAAAAATGACCCTTGCTAGCCAACGAGTCCTCAGTAGCTCAGAGGTTAGAGCATCCGATCTAGAACACGGAGGGTCGTGGGTTCGAATCCCATCTGGGGCTCAGATTTTTTTTGTGTCCTCTTATGGTTGATTCTTTACATCTCCCTTTATTTCCTTTATAATATTAATAACAGTGGCAGAAGTAAAAGTTAAGATAAAATATGCACATTATACCTGTACAACTGGTGTTCCAGGGGGTAGCTCTTCTTTTAGTGTAACATTGTAGAACGGCTTAACGAAGAGAGGTGAGTTATCATTTCTGTCTTTCACATTGACGACCACAGTTACATTGCTACTGTACTTTTCAGAAGATAGCGTTTCTTTGGCAATAACCTGAAAAGACATTGAAAATGGCAGAGTAAAAATCGGTCTGCAGTCATACGACTAGTGAACCAAAATTGAACGAACGCCTAGCAAAAGTATGATTTGATAATCACGAGTATGGTCAGAATTGGACAACACGAAATTCCGATAACAATTAATCAGATCGAATGGAAGCCTAATAAGTCCGTTTCGAATTATGAATTATGAATTTCAAAAAATTCATACTTGGCTCCGAGGCCTGGGAGAAACAAAAGAAATGGCCTAGAGATTCCGGGATGAATAATACATTTCTTCTTCGCTCTTAGCCTCCCCGCAGACGTCCTTTGGGGTTCGTTTGTCACGCATTCATTTCTCCCCCACGGAGAAATGAATGCGTGACAAACGAACCTCAAAGGACGTCTGCGGGGAGGCTACTTCGCTCTCTGATTGTATTTACTTTGGTCTTTCTTCTTTTTTAATTTCAAGAACTCATTAATAATTTATAAAGAAAAAACAAAAGATATTTTAATGTATAATGAGTGTCTTTGTATTTGATAAAATTGCAGGCGGCTAAACTTTACGTCCAACTTCTTAGACTAAAATAACCCCAAATCTAAATATTAGTGCAAGAATGAGTTGATCTATACCAGAGATTTTGAAGCAGTTCAAAAAACTCGCAGTCGTGTATTATCAGGTTTGAAAACTCTTGGTTTGCCTCGAAGTTTTAAACCTGATAATAGACTCCTGCTCCTTTTTTAAACAGTACATAAAATACAAGGTAAGGTTTTCTGGGTCTGTAGGGCTCATTAGGTATCCTACCTCCTCTTGAATGTAGACTCTAGTCACATATTGCAGTTGGACACAACAATGACTCACGCTCAGGGATAGGGTTAAAATGCCATCAAGATGCCTATCAGAACAGCCGATTCAAAACATTGGAAAATGTATATTATCATTGTAACAAATTGTTCTTACTAAAAAGGAAAAGTTTTCTTGCTTCTCTCGATCCAGCGTTCCATTCACAGCGATTACACCAGTATGTGGATCAACAATAAAGCGACCTTCACCACCTCTCAGAGAATACGAAAATGCTGCGTTGTCTCCCTGCAGAAAATAGCAGAGGGCAATATATAGGTACATCAAGATCAACATTCATAAAACAAAACATAGAATATAACAAAAATCCCAAAAGTAATTTACTGTTTGTAAGAGTCAAACTTGTATGTGAGTTGTTTGAGGGTAACAGACAATTGTTCTAATGACTGTTCAGCCAAACTAGCCTCGCAGTTTGTTTTCTTACTTTCACTTATTTTTTTCAGTCTCTTATTTATCTTCCTCTGAGTTGATGCTCGCACTTATTCCCGGTCCACACAAGAAACAGAAGTCACACTAGTCACAAAACCCTTTTTTCCTGCTCTGTGAAGTTAGTGTCTTCGTAAATTGTATTTGTCAACATATGTTTATGATCTTCGCAAGTGTGCACAACGCTATGTATTTAGATCTGCATTATCTGGTGCTCATTCTTGCACTGTTCAGGCTATAGGTGATGTTACATGGAACGCTTCGCAACGTCGATTTATTTTCAGCGAAACACAGCTTTGCAACATTGTTGCGGCATTATTCGGAATTGTTACAACATTTCTTCAAGTTTGTAGCCCTTAAAGTGCTCGTTGCAAATGTACCTGTTGCCTGAGGAGGAGGCATTCAAAGAGTTATGACTTAAGTTGTATCACTACTCTACCTTGTCAGCATCGGCAGCTTTCACTAGGCCAACAATGGCTCCGACCCCAGCATTCTCTCCGATCAAAAATGAGTATGAATAGTCCATAAACACGGGCCGATTGTCATTGGTATCATTGACGTGGATTACAGCTGTGGCATGATCAGGAAGGTGAAAAGTGGAGCGAGCCTGGAGAGGAGAACACGATTGAAATGGACCATGTTGTGAAGTTTTAGTCATTTCATAGCGCAGATTGCACTTATTCTTCGGAAATAGACTAGTTCGTCTACCATGACCCAGCCCTTAATTTCACCTCTAAAGCTAGGATTGCCAACTTATGAAGTCTCTCTACAGTCAACTTCTAGGACAGTTTTATTGTAAACAATAGCTAGACTATACGTATGACGACATGTAAAATGCATGGCGATTACTCTAACGCCATCACACGATATAATATCACTTTATCACGATTAATCTATCCCACTCGTGACTACTCTATCGTGATCACGACTGTTTTATCGCGATTACTCTCCGACTATTCAGATCCCGATTGCCCTACCACGATGAAGGTTGCAGCCTCATGATTACCCTATCGAAATCGCTTCATTGCAATCGTTATATTTCCGCTCTCTTGCGATATAGTGAATGTGTGAAAAACTGCTGTCACATACCAGAACTTTCAGCCTGTATTCCTGCTTACTTTCCCTGTCTAATGTTCCATTCAAGGAGATAACTCCACTGGATGCATTGATAATGAAACGACCTTGCTCATTGGTCGCTAAAAAGAGACAATTTGAGAGAAGCAAAATTTAAATCGTATTTCGGGAAACTAATGGCATAACTGTACAGAACCTCTCATACAAAGACAGTTATGGGCTTCATACGATTAGAAAGAAATGAGAACGATCAGTGGAAAGACGTGATAAGGGGGTAAATACAGGTAAGCTGTGTTTGTGCCTGGAACTGAGCAATGTAACAGAAACCAAAGGAGAAAGAAACTAGGATTAAAGACTGTGATGGTGATGATCGCTGCTGACCAGGGACGTGACAAAAATCTTTCGCTGTTAAACGTACAGTGCTATCTATACGGACATAAGTTTCTAACTGTCCTTCGTAATTTTACATATAAAGAAGACCATCGCAACTTTCCAGTTGCGAAAAGAAAGTCTGATCGGGAGTGAATTTACGGGATTCGAACCCTTGTTACCCAGAGGTCAAATTCGAATCCCCAAAGTCTCACTTTTTTCAGGGTTTACATTCTGCGGTTAAAAACATATGGTTTTCATGTGTTCATTATTTTACTTAAGTTTTGTATCGAAGTCTGTTTGTTTTGCCCTGTCCATGTACGTTCCACTGGTACTTACATTTAACTATTTCGTATGTGACTGAAGCATTCAGTTTGTCTTGGTCACTTGCAGTCACTTGAAGAACAGAGGTCCCCTGTTGAAATAAAGTATCTTATAAGAACTTATTACTGAATGGTACCGCCCTAAGACAGCACAACGCAATATTAGGAACAAGGACTGCACATCAAGCAGCAGGGTCATGATATTCCCTGTTTAAAGCCCTTTTAAAACTCCCAAGATCTTATTAGTAATTCTCCTTTCTGGCTGTTACACATGTTCTTGTGCATTACGTAAGAAGATTCTGGGTTATGTCAACCTATCACTGTCTAGTTGATCCATCTGTGAGTTGGACGCGATGTACTGACATTACAAAGAGACGTTACATAAAAATCACTTCTGGAAGTTCAAAGGTTAGATAACCTAAAAACCTTTTATTTCTAGCGTTTTAATTTGACTGCAAAACAGGCGTTATCTTTTCCGATTTAAAGGTGGGTAAAAAGGAAGAACAAGGCTGCCGTGAAATGCGAGACAAGCGACCAGGATGGTTCCAAAATAAAATTAATAGGCGGCCACGTCATATGAACGATCACACCACGCCCGACAAACCACTAATAGTCCCCAGCAACAATAATGTAGCCCCATTGTACTCCCAGTAACCCCTTGTCGCCCTTTGTAACCCACTGTAAGCCCCTGTAACATCTTGTAACCCCTTATAACCCCTTGCAACCCCGCGAAACCCCCTGTTCACTCTTGTAACCCACTATAACCACTCGTAACCCCCTGTTACCCCTTCTCAACCTCTTGTATTACCACTGGTAACCTCTTGTAACCTCTTGAAACCCCTCGTACCCTCTTGTAACCCCATGAAATCCCTTATAACCAGCTGTAACCCCTTGCAACCCCTTGCAACCCCCTGTAACTCCTTTCAAACTCTTGTAACCCCCTATAACCTCTTCTAACCCTCTGTAACTCCTTGTAATCCTTTGTAGCCTACTGCAGCCCCTTGTAAAACCATGTAACCCTCTGTATTTTCCTGTAACCCTTTTAACCCCTTGTAACCTCCTCTAACCCTTTGCAACTTTCCGTAACCACTTGTTTCCCCATTGCAACCCACGGTAACCCTTGTAACCTCACCTAACCGTTTTTACCCCCTGTATCCTCTGTATTATTTTAGCGTTGTCAATAGGCAGATATGAAAAACACTTGACATTAATTTTTAACAATGTTTTCATGACGCCAAATCTCTTTCTTGAGTCCCGTTGACAGATATTTGTCCATTTATTTCTTACCACAGCTGCATCTTCTGTAACAAATCCAGTGTAATCTAAACTGGAAAACCGCGCAGGAAGGTCGTCTTCATCCCTGACTGATATTGTGAGAGTTGTCCAGTTAGAGAAGCCACTTTGATACTGCAGAAGAAAAAGATTTCTTGTTGCAATGTCACTGGCTGGAATATGAATCAGTACACACGTACAGTGTACTCATGTGGAGGCATGGTGTCTCTCTTAACCCAGTTGCATAAATGGATATCAGTGACATACTGTTAGGGGTAATATTAACGGCTCCATCCAGAAAGAGGAGTAATACTCCTAGCTGCTCCACACCTCTAAAAAGTAGCACATACTGTAAAATTCCGAAAATAAGCCCCGGGGCTTATATTTTTCAAAGGCCCTTTTTGAGGGGCTTATTTTTGGAGGGGCTTATATTCGGAGGGGCTTATCTACGGACGGAAATTTGCGTTTCAAAATCGATTGGACTAGCCTTATAGTTGGAAGTAGATTTACTCTTTTTGCTTTGTTTTACTTTGTATTTGAGGGCAATTTTCCAAGTACAAGCCCCTGGGGGCTTACATTTAGACGGGCGATTTAACGGAGGGTTTTTTGAGTTACCGGTTTGGGGGGCTTATATTTGGAGGGGCTTATACATGGAGGGGCTTATTTTCGGAATTTTACGGTATCTGTCATTCGTTTACTTTGACTAGGTCACTGTAAAACAGTAGCGTGCATACCATAGACTGCAGATATTGCAAAACTGATGCAAAACTTACATTTGATGCTGTGATGTTCAGCAAGTATGAGGATTTTGACTCAAAGTCCAGAACCTTTGCCACCAACACACTGCACTGGTAAGAATCCTTCAATTTGAACATCCCATCCTGACAAAAGAGCAATATCACAAAAAATATCTGTAATTGAGGTTGTCCCAAAAAACTTGCAAGATAAAGCCTTTCCCATGAACTAAAAGCAAAGATGAACTACTTCGAACAAGAAGACGCCTAATGTCGTTTACGCGCGATGTGTTGGCGTAAGTAAGAATTATGTTGAATGGCATTGGAAAGTTGAGTGGTGTATCAACAACAAATGTGTGCAGGAGAGACGGAGATGTTCTGTTAAATACACTAGAAGACGACTTACACACAAGGGTTTCTTTGCTCCTCAAAACAAAACATACATCAATATTACCACCATATATCTTAAGAGCATGGGGTAGTTCACCACCATTTCCCTCAATAAATGCACTTCCACTTTCAACAATACCATGTAATAACCACAGGGCACAAGGCCGTGCTCTAATGTCGTTTACGCGCGATGTGTTGGCGTAAGTAAGAATTATGTTGAATGGCATGCTCTAATGCTCTAATTTTTAGCTGGGGTGCCCAGGCCTAAAAGATGGTTACCAAAATAAAATTTTTGGGTAGCCCCTCAGGTTCCCAAACAGGGGACACAGGGGCCACAAGGGACACAAGGGGACACAGGGGACACAAAGGACTCAAGGGAACACAGGGGCCACAAGGGGTCACAAGGGGCACAAGGGGACACAAGGGAAAAAGAGAGCACAACAGGACACAGGGGACACAAGGGACACAGCGCACACAAGGGACATAGGGGAAAAAAAGGACACATGGGACACAAGGGGACACAAGAGACACAGGGGACACAAGGGACACAATAAACACGAGGGACACAAGGGGATGCAGAGGGCACAGGAGATAGAGGGGATATGGAACACAAGACACAAAAGGGACAGGAGACACAAGGGGACACAGGGAAAAAGGGGGACATTTAACAAGCTTTTTGATGGACATGCTACATACAAGTTGACCTCACGAGTTTCTTAGCGAGCGGAATTGAATTACGGTTTGAATGCAAAAAAGGGGCGAATTTATGTAGACCAAGTCTGGAACCGAGAAGGAACCGCGAAATTGGTAAATGGTAAGCAACATTCCGTTCGGCTTGTACCAACGGAAATGAACGGACTATCTCAAAACGCTCTCCTCAATGTTCGGTTGGAATTTCCGAAAAGTGACCTTACCATTTACCTTCCATCCGGAATTTCCGAAATTTTCTGTCAAATGGTAAGAACCCCTAGACAATATTTTCAGTCGCCCGAGGCCAAGTCTAAGTCGTCTCAGGCGACGGGGCGCCGTACGTTAGAGCAAAGCCTTGACTTTGTCCTCCTCTACGCAGTGAGCTTACTTTTCCCTCCTTTGCTGACGTAGTATCTTTTTTCTGCTTGTGTAATCCAACCTGACTTGCACGTGATTCGAAGTTGCAGCCAATAAAAATCAATAGGATATGAGAAAGTTAAGAAAACGAGGTGATTTTTGACTCCCAAGGAATTAAAAATACGAAAGGAATGCGCTACTGAATTTATGACGCTGGCTGACGACATCATCCTGCGTAATAAATATTTGTGAAGACTTCAGAATGGTTTACAAATTCCTACCTCATTTCCAGCAACAATCTCATAAAGAATTTCAGCATTTGCCTCAATGTCCTCATCCTGGGCAGTTACAGTGAATATCTGCTGATTTACATCAGTAGCCTGGAGGGAAATTATGTAACGAATTGTCGGAAGAAAAAGGTAAATTTAAGGACAGAGAACTCTAAAGGAAACGAACTCTCTTCAAGGAGGGTGCGATAAATGAAAAGTTAACAGTTAAGTGATATTATATTAATGTTAACGAAAGCAACAAAGTTTTGCAAACAGAAATGCTATTTTCTGATATTTTTCTGTCTTGCTGATGACCAGGTGGCACATTATATTACTATGTGAAAAAGGCACCAGGGCAGTACCTGAAAAAAAGAAAGTGTAAGTCAAAGAGCTGGTTGTAGACAACTCAACGAATAATTCGTCTTCTGATATTAACAAGATTTCTGTGTTCGGAAAAAGAAAATACTGTTTTCACGGACCCAAAAGATCGTCAAGTTAAACATTACCCAAATAAAAGAGCTGTCACTCTTAGCATTGGCTCTGACTAAAAAGAATTTCTGAGGGTTCAAAGAAATCAGCAGTCTTTCGTACACGGGATTTGTACTTACGAGAAATCATTTTTGTAACTGATTTTGGAGTTCTAACTATTGAGACTTTTTTAATAGAAAGAAAAGCTCGTGTTTAAACCGGTCTTACCGAAACAGTTTCGGCAGTTTCATTTCTTAAAACCCTTGGATATCTTTATGAGGCTTTTGAAAAACGCGAATAAGGTACGTCTGCGAAAAAGGTAACATAGCGCGACACGGAAGAGGATGTCGACAAAATCTGTATCGAGGTAAAAAAAAAACTTCTGACAACGCACGTGGAAGACCTACATGCGGTTTCTCACTTCAACACAAAACATTTAGTGCTTTGAACTACGTACACCCAAGACTTTGGAACCACAGTAAAGGAATCGCTTAAAAGAAGTACGAATTCGACGAGGGCTACACCCACGAAATAAAAGTCGAATTGTCCCGTGTCAAATACTTTCACGTCTTTGTCAGCACTCTCAACTATGTCTCTCCCATCGGTGCAAACAGTGATTGAATTCACCAACTGAATTCCAAAAATAATGGTCCAGTTTTGTTATTTAAGACTATATTTTGGCATTGATAATGTTTCTCGTCGTCTGTTGCAATGGATTGCAAGGATTAAAAATCAGGGATAGAAACTTAGGCCAACAACAAGATACAGGACATACAGCAACCAGATAAGTACAAGACTGATTCCAATCAGGTAGTGAAAGTGCCGAGGTAGGTGACTTTGAAGTAGTTTATACCAGGACATGCATGACCATGTCGCGAAGATCAGTACGAAATCATGACTGGTGCGTCTGGATCTATGAGGCTGGTGTCATATTGATGGTTATACGACTTATATTTTCAGTTACTAATAAATTGTACTAGTGGCAGAGTTCATGTAAATTTATACCTTGATTTTATTAGGACCTACCCCCAAAAGTGATAGACTTGCTGAAAGAAGGAAAATTTTCATTATGACGGAATAATATTCGCTGTAGTAAAGTGAAAGTTAATAGTTGACCAAAATTAGTAGTTAGCTGAGAATTGGCCAAAAAAATAGTAGTTAACTGATATTTGGCCGAAAAATAGTAGTTAACTGAGAATTGGGTACCCCCATTAGCACCCTCTTCAAGGGGAGGAAAAGCAAGCTTAGGGTGCAATGAAGGGTAGGGAATTTGCGTGCTGGATGTGAATTTAATTCAAAGAAAATCTAAAGATAAAATTAATGTGTGGCTGCAGTTGTTATCACTTACTTCCCCAACCGTCGCATTGTAGTGTTGACTTGAAAAGTGAGGATAGTGATCATTAATATCTGTAATCCAGTAATACACACTAGCTGAAGCCTGTTGAAGGAACAATAAC
>BOPM01001973.1:22222-33291 GCA_022179025.1 Porites australiensis
GAGTGAAATCATATAGGCAAGATGGTACCAAAGCTACAACTAGACCATTGCAAGTGGTTATCTCATCACAGTAACTACAGCTGTTCAGCAAGTTTATAAATGCCCTCCCTGTATATAAACGCGCCTTGCATTCGTTCTTTGTTGTCTCGTCTAAATTCGTACTTAACTCTGAGTTTGTTGACGAAACTCATAAAAGTACAAATACAGTGAAATACTCGGTCCTTTATAAATCTGTTTCCACAAGCGTCTGCAATACAAGCTCTTGTTTCTCTTATGAATTTAGACATTTTGGTTGAACAAACAAGCTTACTTGTAAAAAGAAGAAAACAAACGTCAGAAACGGCGGGAAAATTTTCCTTGCCGCGCGCACCATCGTCGTCGTCTTTACTACGAATCGTAAATTCTAATTTCTAGAGGACGGCAACGCAGAACTATGACGTGATCCAGCGGCGGCGTCGTGCGAAAGTCGTCGATTCATAAGCTCCCTAATATCAAGACCTCTAATACTAAAAGCTTGTGTGACGAGGGTAGCTTTATTTTATTTTTTTTTTCCTTCTGTAGAGTTGGCTGGCGACGAGAACAAAAAGAAATGTCGAATCAACTTTTAAAAAATCACGATAAAGCAAAGAATTTTCAAATTCTCAGTCGTTTAGGAATGATGACATAATTTCAAAACGTTTTTGTATTTAAGGAGGAGAAACGGACGGGTAATTTGCTTTCCAGAATAAAAAATAAATTAGAAAAGAAAACAATTTGAGTATTTACCATGAAAGGACTAAGTTACTGATTTTACCTTGAGAACTGTTCGGAAAAACCACAGGTGATGATGAAGTTGACAAGGGTAATGGGTATTGTGTTAGTAATGATGATAACAGTGAAGATGATGAAGATATTGGTAAAGTTGAGTTTGTTGATGGTGTATGTAATGGTGAGGATAATGGTGGTGTTGATGATGTTGATGATAATGGTGCTGGAGATGGTGGAAGTGATGATGATGGTGATGATGGTAATGATTGAGGCAATGATGATGTCGATGTTGGTGGCGATAGCGATATTATTGATGATGGGAGTGATGGAGATTTTGGAAGTGATGATGTTGGTGATATTGGTGGTGATGACGATGGAGATGGTGGAGGTGATGATGATTGAGATGGTAATGATGAAGGTGATGATGAGGGAGATAGTGATGATGATGGTTGTAATAATGATGCTGATGATGATGGTGATGATGGTAATGGTTGAGGCAATGATGATGTCGATGTTGGTGGCGATAGCGATATTATTGATGATGGGAGTGATGGAGATTTTGGAAGTGATGATGTTGGTGATATTGGTGGTGATGACGACGATGGAGATGGTGGAGGTGATGATGATTGAGATGGTAATGATGAAGGTGATGATGAGGGAGATAGTGATGATGATGGTTGTAATAATGATGCTGATGGTGAGGGAGATGATGGTGGCGAAGGTGATATTGACGGTGGTGATGAGGTACATGACGATGGTAATAAAGATGACGATGATGAGGCTGTCGATGGTGATGGTGAAGGACTTGTGTCACATCGCTCTCCAGTAATTCCTGCGGGGCAGGTGCATACAAAGGTACCTGATCGACTTGAACAAGTACCACCATTCAGACATGGGGCAGACGAGCAAGGATCATCTGACAAAGCAGAAAGACATGAGAATTGACTTCGTTATGAGTGACCGAGTGAAGTAGTAAGTGCTATTAAAATATCTCATTCTCATACCATTCAGATTCCCACATGTATAACTGTTGCCATTATCTATTAGGTAACACGTCTGACCATCAGGGCAATTGACAGCAGCACATTTGTCCTCTAAAAAACATTAAGTATGTTAAAATAATGATTTTAGCAATCATTTGAAAGGACAGTTTCACTTGACTGTCCAAAGGCCCCTCTTACACAAGTGGTGGTGTATTGAAAAAGGTGTTAGCTTAGGGCTCAGAATATGGGTCATCATGTAATCTACTCATCCAACCTTTACTTTTCTCTCGTTGAGGCCTTCAGCGTACCCAAGATAAAAGTCGTATTGCACTAAGTCGAGAACGAAGCTCATTTACACGCCTTCGTTTCGAGGAAACAAAAACAACATGCGGGGGATTCGTGTGGATGGGGGAATTATACTAAGCGCTGTTCAAGCTAGTAGTTTTGAAGTTGTGCATTGCTTCGATTTCCCTTGTGTGGCGTCTCGTTTTAATGTACTGCCAAAAAATCCACCGATAGGTCAATTACATTTTGGATCAGTTTTTCTTATACTCAGAGTTTTAATCTTTGCTTGTCCTTGCCGTGTTTTCCGTGAGGTTCATGAATTTCCTCTTTGCATTATGTTCAGAATCATTTCTTGGATGTGGTATCCCTCTTCTACGAAGCGTGTTACGGTGAAATCGTACTGGAAATAACGTTAATTTCCACTGAAGTCGTCACCCTAATTATAAGCTGCTTTCAGTCAGCTCGAAAATAAATGTATTGTGAATGAATAATAAAATAATTGTTGATTTGGTCTTCCAGGGGCATGATATGAAGAATTATGTAGGTCTCGGACGTTGTCCACATCCGTCCTCGGCTTCAGTGGATAAACACCCTCCTATACTACCATAATTCCTCAGATCATACTGAGACTCACTTCCTAAAGTTTATCTTGTTATGATAGGAGTATCATTAAATAATACCATTATTAATAGCGGAGCTCCACGCGCGCGCGAAGCGCGCGCGTGGGCGGAGCCCCATTGCTAAGGAAATCTACCCATCCCAGAAAATTTGGTAATCACGTGACCGACCGCCTGACCGACCGACCGACCGACCGACCGTCCGTCCGCACCACAGGCATACCAATGTTTACTCTCACACTTTCTAGCCACTTTGGGAGCCCAGGAGAAAGCTGATTGCACATCAATGTTGTCATCAATTGACAGCTGTCAAAACAGGGTGTCCGCTGACCACTATCACCTGATCGAATCGCGGGCTCAGGTGTCGACCCATCGAGGTCGAGTATTTTTTGAAGTTATCCGCTGACAATTTACTCGTTTTCAAATGATCGCAGGCTCACGTTTACTTTTGTTTTAAATTCATATCAAATATGTTGTGTTTATGTCAGTATCGCCCCGCACTATTACGATTTTGATTTCAAACTGACTTCAGACGCAAAAATTCAGCATTAAAATACAGGCGGGTAAGACCTTTTTTTACCATGGGCACGTGTTGGTCACCCTCCACGTCCAATTTTTATGCTCTGATTGGTTAAAATTTGACAGGTGAGTTCATGCGTAAAATTTATGCAGCATCTTGAAAGTTGTTTACTTTGACAGCTGAAGCTGACAGAGTTTTGAGTCAACTTGTGATGTTTTTAACTGTCTTTTTCCACTGGATGTACAAAATGAAATACAGCTGCTATCAAGAGTGTTCTCTTATTCATGGCTGGTTTGTTTATTGGGTTTTTGGTTGAAAAATGCGTCGCTTGTCAAAGCCGATAATCCGATTTCGGATGGCATCGTTTTTGTTTTTCACCTTGCTGGATGCGTACGAGAATTATAAAGGCTCAAGCGATCCTTGCCTTACTTGACAGCTTTCAGGAGCTGCATCTCGACATATGGTAAGCCTGAGTAATTATTGTATTTAAATCTAATTTCATGAAGTCCAGCGGCGCAGTTTATGAAGCTAGTTTATGCACGTTTGTATTAAGATTTGACTGAGACACTGATCTGACCTCGTATGAGGTTTGATATAAGCTTAAGCTTACAGCACTTTAAAAAGCCTTTAGTCGATATTAATTCACCTTAAATAGAAAGAAAAAACTTTCCGAAGAATATTTAGTTATAATTTTGGCTGTAGAAAGAAAGCTTTGAACGATTTTCTTTTCGTGAGTTCATCTTTGAAAACAGCCAACACCGGGAAACCGGCGGCTTAAAACATAAACTTTAAGCTTACTAGTAAAGACTTGAGGATTCTTAGACACACTTAAATAATCATTTGTTTTCGTGAATGAAAATTGCTGTCTCTGTAAATGTTCTATCGAATTATTTTTCTTTATTGATTTTTGGTAGTCTCAAAAGTGTAATTTTCATCGCTTTGCCGTTTGTTTTCAGGCGTTCATAAACATCGCTCGCAGGAGTACTCAAAATGCCAAGCGTATCAAACGCTTTTTAAGATTACACATCGTTATAAAACCGTTAATAAAAAATAGACGCAGTAAATTCTTTATCACGTTGAAGCGTAACTCTTTTAAAATTTCTTCGCAAATTTGGCGCTTGTCAAAAGTTAGAACCGGCTAGCCGTATAGGTGATTTTGGAAATTTTTTGAACGGTTTCGCTAATTAAAAGTCCACGTGTGCCTCTATGGTCCTGAATATTGAATGAATGCAATTTGTCTTGAAAAATTGTGAAATACTGCATTTTGTACGAGGTCTGGATGATAAAAACAGCGCCTCGTAGTTCTCTTTCTCCTCAGATGTGGTGTATGAAAAAAAAATAAAAGATTGGGTTGCACGCACCCAGATTTATTGGCAAGAATTTGTAAACTTGTCGAACGCAAAAAAAATCGGTCTGATTTGTTTTCCAAGAATTTGTTTTGCACGCCTTATCTACTGTGATCAAGAGCCATCATTGCTCTTAAATGTGACCGAAGACTATTTTTTGGGTGTACATATATAAGGCTATATCAACTCGATACAAAATTTGTTTCACTCCAAAATCACTTAGCTTTTCCCTCAAAAGTCACATGAATGTGCCCTTACGTTAACTGATTTGTGGAATACAAAATTATTGTTTGATTTAAGTTATAAATTTATCAATGGGAGCTTCGCTTTTAGCTGTGGCTAAATATATATATTATATTTAAGGATGACTCACCTTCCACCCCGTTTGTACAGTACCGCCAAGCACCTGAAGCGCAGTTTTTAAAATCAACAAGTTTGTACACGTAAAAAGCACCACAGTTAATAACCTCAATAGATTCTTGATTTTGGCAAACTTGGTTTTTTGTACGGGAGCAAATTGTTCTTGTGACTTTGCCCTCGCTTGGGATAGGATGGCTTCCTTCGAGATAAAGTTGCGTATCTGTCCCACAAGCGTCCTTATCCGGCGGTGTGACAGCTGCTAACGCATTGCCGGCGTTTCCTGACACTCTGTACCAGTAAAGCCACTCATTTGCTAGGTCTGTCGAGTCACATTTGTCATCAACAGACGGGTCGATGTATGTTACGCTACGATCGGTATTGTTTAGATCTTTGTAATTTCCATCGCTGCAAGGATCATTTCCTGCTCATGAAACAGAAGAAGCATGGATTAATGAACGAAGACACTCAATTCAGTCATTTTTTTTTTTAAGCTGACAAAGGAGTGAAATGTTCAAGGAGCACAAATACAGAAAATATCTCAGACAACAACCGGTGCCCATACGAAAAACATACTTACTACATGAATAATTTGAATAAAAACATCTCACATAAAGGAGCTAATAAACAGCATCAACAGAAATTGACAACAACTATGATTATTGGTTAATAATATCATGCGTGAAAATTACTCCTTAATTTTGGCGCGAAACTTAAGCGTTAATTTACAATTTCACATGTAAAAAAAGGGAGCATTGTTGTTTTGTAATTATCAGGGAAATCCAACGAGAACCTGTTCGGAGGAGCAAATAAATTGTAGAGCTATAAATTGTAGAGCTTATAGAGCTTGTAAACTATAAATTGTAGAGCTCGAGAGGCCTAACACCTCTGGATAACCGTTCCATTGGTCTTTTCTACTAAGATACCTACAATTTCGGGGTCTTGCTTAGATATAGCGATTTTTGTTAGAAAGGGACCCTTCAAAATTTTGGTATAAAGACAGCAAACGTCCCCTAAAAATTTTTAAAGGAAATTACGGCTCCTACATGCATGACCTCAAACTTTCAACCAGACCCATCAGGAGGGGTGGCTGATAGTTTTGGATGACACGAAGATGCCACCTAAGACTTTCCAGACGACCAATGCTGTTGGGACCTTAAACTTCCCAACAAATAAATAGCTTTAGGGAAGCTCCAAAGTAACCAAACAGGCTTTAAAAAGCATAGACAAACCATTTGAGACCTGACGTATTTGGAGACATTCGATTGTGAATGATGCCTGAGGGAAACTTTTTCAAGTTATATTTTCGGCGTCCACAAAGGGACTTAAAACTAATGTCTACATTAATACCGGATAGCCTATCATGAGAACATGAAAAATACTCCGGCCTGGTATCAACACCTGTTGACAATGCCATGAAGAGAAGCAAAGAAACCTATCCACCAGAATATTTTAAGATCGGCGCGGCACAGCCTTAACTGTTCCGTTACAGAAACCGTTCTGAAATTACCGATGTTATGTGCGAACAACTCAAAAGCCCGATACGATATTGTTTTCATACCTGCACAAGAGCCATCCAGTACAGTGAAAGCATAGCCTTAGCTCTCCATTTTCTTTGTTCATTTGCTTAGTTGTCATTGTTTGATCATTTATTATAAGTCTTTTTTACCCATTTGTCGACACAATAGGTTAGAAAATGGTTTAACTGGTCTGATGTTTTCTATTGAGAGCCATAATGAGACTCTGTCCGATAATTCTAGGTCGATGCATTTTCACTGGTTGATTCATGTCCTTGGAAGCAAGGTTTCAGAATCTAGGCAAACGTTCATCATTATCTTTCATCCTCGAACTTTTTCTTTTGTTTTTTTTTGTTTTCTTTTCTTTTTTCAAACCACTTTTATCGACCAGTGAAACTCCTTAGGTAAGTTTTACGTCTTAAAATGTTTGAAAAATATCTATCTTGGTTTTTGAAAGCTCCTGCGCGACCTGTCAAACAGGTGTTCTATTCTATAGTGGCTAACTCCACTATATCGTGGGATTTTTAATTTGTACTCGTTTTGTGTGTTTTCTGTACTAAAACTAAGAGCGTTAGATAATAATTAAAACCCAAGATACTGAAATCAATGAACGTATCACAAATACATTGTTATTTTAATCTAAGTCATGATATTGAAATATATGTACAGTCGACTCCCGATAATAACTCGAACCCTCGCTAACTCGAACCCCTCGCGCTATGTAACTCGAACCAAAATCGATTTCCCCTGGATTTCCCTCATACATTTACTGTAATTTTACCCTCGGTAACTCGTACCCTCGATACCTCGAGGTCATTTTTGTTTCCCCTAACTCGAGCCATGTTTTGTGCGCTTAAAAAGGCGGGAAAAAGAACCGTGTACTGACATGATTTTGAACCCATTGATGTGTTGTAGGCATATTAAGTTTACTAGTGGAGGCCGATGTTGTCACAAATATAACATGAAACGGCCTTACTTCTCAAAACAAAAACGCATGCTCTATTTAGACTATGTTTTGTTACATTATTGTCTTATTTCTAATCTAGAAGAATCTTCCAACTTTCGCTTGACATTTCTACCAGTAATTGAATGTGATTAATGTCCTCACAAACTTATTTAATGAATCAATTGAATTATGATATTGTCCCGGATATTTCCAAGATCTCAAAGGTTACCCCAGTCTTTAAGACTGATGCAGCGACAGACCCTGGCAATTACCGTCCCATTGCTGGCCTCTCTCCGTTTGCTAAAATCCTTGAAAGACTAGTGTACAATGAACTGAATTGTTTCCCAGAAAGGGAAAACATTCTATTTAAACACCAATTTGGCTTCAGGAAAAATTATTCTATAGAGCAAGCAATTCTTGAACTCACTGACAATCTTAAAATGAAAATTGACAGCAATGAAGCTATAATATGCAGTATTTTTCTTGACCTATCTAAAACCTTTGATACTGTCAACCATCAGATCCTACTGCAGAAATTATACAGATACGGGATCCGTGGTGTCCCTCTCCAGTGGTTTAAAAGCTATCTTGAAAGCAGAACACAGTATGTTGAAGTTAAAAATGTTAAATCAAACCTTTCCATCCAATGTGTTGTACCACAAGGTTCTAACCTTGGCCCACTTCGGTTTTTGATATATATCAAGGACATGCCCAAATGTTTAGAAAAGGCAAATATTAGAATATTTGCTGACGACTCCACTCTATTCTACTCTGGCTTCCAATTCTCTACAGGACCTTGAAAAAAAACTATAAATGAGGAATTCAGCCATCCTCTTAGCTACTGCTCAGCTAATAAACTTTCTGTTAACTTTAAGAAAACCCACTATGTGACAATCTCCTCCCCGCAAAAGCAAACTAACTTAAGCTTAATTTACGCAATATTGAAGAAATGAACTACATAAAATACTTAGGTATCTACATTGACAAAAATCTAAATTGGATTATTGGACTCCCCACATCCAGCACACAAACAGCAAAATATCTAGAATCCTTTTCAGATTACGCCATTTCTTAACTTTAAACACCCTCAAACAAATATATTGGTACTCACTTATCTACCCCTACCTTCATTATGGAATTATGAGTTTGGGAAACACATACCCAAGAAGATTAACTAAAGTTTAAACAAAACAAAATAAATGTATACGCTGCATATTTTTAGCCATAATAGAGAAAGTAGTGCACCCTACCTCAATCTTCTAGATATACTTAACATAGATAACATTTTTATACTCAAAATCTCCTTGCTAGCTCACAAAATCTCACAAAATGAAGCCAATATCCCTGAAGTGTTTCAAAACTCCCTCGTAAAGGTATCTGATATTCACTCACACAATACCAGGTATGCCTCGAATCTTAACTTTCATGTACCAAGTGTAAGGTCAAATTACGGCAAACACACATTTAAGTTTGCCATAACCAAAACTTGGGAAGAGATTCCTACTAAGATAAAAACACTTAGCTACCATAAGTTCAAAAAAGAATGCAAGAGAATTCTAGTTAACTCTCAAAGGTAACAATGTAAAATGACTGTTTCACATAAAATCGGCACTGGCATAATCCTCCACAGTTGCCATTATGGCACCACGCGCACATTTTTTATGTATTTCCACTCATAATATAGTGGTGGTTAGCTCGAAAGCTAAGCTCCTCTGACCACCGCACACTTCTATCCAATCGAATTTTTTTTCGATTTCCCCTCGAAGGTTGAAGGAGTCGACTGTATTTCAATTCGTTTTCATTAAAAATAATCTCACTAATGATATTGAAAAAGTAACTCGAATCGATAATAAGCGTCTGCAATACGAGCTCTTGTTTCTCTTATGAATTTAGACATTTTGGTTGAACAAACAAGCTTACTTGTAAAAAGAAGAAAACAAACGTCAGAAACGGCGGGAAAATTTGCTCGCCGCGCGCACCATAGTCGTCGTCTTTACTACGAATCGTAAATTCAAATTTCTACAGGACGGCAACGCAGAACTATGACGTGATCCAGCGGCGGCGTCGTGCGAAAGTCCTCGATTCATAAGCTCCCTAATATCAAGACCTCTAATACTAAAAGCTTGTGTGACGAGGGTAGCTTTATTTTATTTTTTTTTTCCTTCTGTAGAGTTGGCTGGCGACGAGAACAAAAAGAAATGTCGAATCAACTTTAAAAAAATCACGATAAAGCAAAGAATTTTCAAATTCTTAGTCGTTTAGGAATGGTGACATAATTTCAAAACGTTTTTTTATTTAAGGAGGAGAAACGGACGGGTAATTTGCTTTCCAGAATAAAACATAAATTAGAAAAGAAAACAATTTGAGTATTTACCATGAAAGGACCAAGTTACTGATTTTACCTTGAGAACTGTTCGGAAAAACCACAGGTGATGATGAAGTTGACAAGGGTAATGGGTATTGTGTTAGTAATGATGATAACAGTGAAGACGATGAAGATATTGATAAAGTTGAGTTTGTTGATGGTGTATGTAATGGTGAGGATAATGGTGATGTTGATGATGTTGATGATAATGGTGCTGGAGATGGTGGAAGTGATGATAATGGTGATGATGGTAATGGTTGAGGCAATGATGATGTCGATGTTGGTGGCGATAGCGATATTAGTGATGATGGGAGTGATGGAGATTTTGGAAGTGATGATGTTGGTGATATTGGTGGTGATGACGACGATGGAGATGGTGGAGGTGATGATGATTGAGATGGTAATGATGAAGGTGATGATGAGGGAGATAGTGATGATGATGGTTGTAATAATGATGCTGATGGTGAGGGAGATGATGCTGGCGAAGGTGATATTGACGGTGGTGATGAGGTACATGACGATGGTAATAAAGATGATGATGATGAGGCTGTCGATGGTGATGGTGAAGGACTTGTGTCACATCGCTCTCCAGTAATTCCTGCGGGGCAGGTGCATACAAAGGTACCTGATCCACTTGAACAAGTACCACCATTCAGACATGGGGCAGACGAGCAAGGATCATCTGACAAAGCGGAAAGACATGAGAATTGACTTCGTTATGAGTGACCGATTGAAGTAATAAGTGCTAATAAAATATCTCATTTTCATACCATTCAGATTCCCACATGTATAACTGTTGCCATTATCTGTTAGGTAACATGTCTGACCATCAGGGCAATTGACAGCAGCACATTTGTCCTCTAAAAAACATTAAGTATGTTAAAATAATGATTTTAGCAATCATTTGAAAGGACAGTTTCAATTGACTGTCCAAAGGCCCCTCTTGCACGAGTGGTGGTGTATTAAAAAAGGTGTTAGCTTAGGGCTCAGAATATGGGTCATCATGTAATCTACACATCCAACCTTTACTTTTCCCTCTTTGCATTATTTTCAGAATCATTCCTTGGATGTGGTATCCCTCTCCTACGAAGCGTGTTACGGTGAAATTGTACTGGAAATAACGTTAATTTCCACTGAAGTCGTCACGCTAATTATAAGCTGGTTTCAGTCAGCTCGAAAATAAATGTATTGTGAATGAATAATAAAACAGTTATTGATTTGGTCTTCCAGGGGCAGGATATGAAGAAGGTAGGTCTCGGATGTTATCGACATCAGTCCTCGGCTTCAGTGGATAAACACCCTCCTATACTAGCATAATTCCTCAGATCATACTGAGACTCATTTCCTAAAGTTTATCTTGTTATGATAGGAGTATCCTCATTAAAT
>BOPM01001976.1:7266-33151 GCA_022179025.1 Porites australiensis
CAAGTAGCACCATGTGTAAGTACAGGTAGAGAGGTTTCATCTGAATGGTCACTCCATTGGGTTTCGTCCAGAGACTCAAAAGTTAGAGCTACCTTACAAAACCCCACTATCCACTCTGGCAGTGAAAGGGTTGAAACGGAGCCAAATAGACGCTTACAAAGAGTGCTTGCAAAATCTTGTTACTAGACCGTGTCCTCAGACATGTGAGTGTAAGTTAGCACCAGTTTTAGCAGTTTTAGTCAACTGTAACGAAAACGGGTCTCCTCCAATGCCTGGCCTCCACCCCCCTCCACCTCCTCATGTTTTATCAAGGTAATAGTGGGGTGCACATAAGACCTCCGCCTCCTTAGCCTTCTCCGCCTCCTCCTCCACCACCACCATCTTTTAACCAGGGATGCTCATGAGGACCTTTACCTCCTATTCCCGTCGGCCCCACAATTTCAGTTCTACCGACTTATAATGACGGCATGGGCGGATTTCATTAGCTGTAACTCTTTATAATAATATTGTCATTAAGGTGGGTTTAACTATTACGTCTCTGGACGAAAATCCTGAAGTGTAACCTTGAAAATGAGAGAGATTGGAACTTTAACACTGACATAAGACGCCTTATATAAACGCGGGGGTACTGAACGTTTTACTGTTTTAGGGTTCCTCGAACAGCGAATTTTTTTGACATAATGTAAATTTTTAAAAAAACTAAGATTTTAGGTACTAACAATAAGAATACATATCATCATCAATATTAAACTGAAGGATAAGGAATTAAATTGAAAAAGAACAAATATGTATGTAAACAGTGTATATAATGTACAATCCAAATCCTTAGTCCCTGATGACGATGACGACATTTGACTATACCTACGAGAATTCATTTCGTTTTTGCTTTCTTTTTTAAATTGTCAATCCCGCTGAGGTTTAAAGAGCAATAGCCCTAATTTGCACAAGAAAACAAGAAACTGAAGGATTCTGGTGGTTGTAGTAAATTGACGTCATCGTGCAATTGTCCTATTCTTTTGTGTCTGAAGTACCGTAATTTTGTGCGTTAAACTGTTCCAAACTTTCAGGCATCTGATAGGAAAGACTTCAATCTATAGTTTGTGGTAGACGCTAGCCATTTAGTTTTATTCCCCCAAAGTTTCTTCATGTTGACTGTTTTATTCTTAATTCTTTACCGCTTTGTAAACAATCTAATTTTACCCTTATAAATTGCTTTTCTTAAGCGGAAAAGGATTTATCGTCAAATTGCTCTGGTGACCCAGTTCCTTAATCATGATATTTTGCAGATCTTAGTAAGCTGAAAATTTGGAAACCAAAAGATTCATTCGAATTACATTCAGTGGTGTAAATTTTTTCCCTGATTGCTTGTATGCGTGAGTGATCTTTTTACACCTCATTGGACTGAGGACAATTCAGTCAAGCAGAATGTCGGCAACTTGTGTGTTATTTTTAAGAGCTATCGATGTTTTATGACATTTTTTTTGCATTATGGGTCGTTGATGAGTGCGTGAAACTGGCCGGAGGTAGCCAAATCTCACTCACGCACGGTAGGACTTTGCTTTCTTTCTCATAAGTATTATGATCAGTCGTTGTTAAGTAATTATTCCAATCGCGGTTAAATTTTGCTCCAAAAAAAGTTGACTGTGTTCAGTGCTGCAGCAGTTTCACTTCTGAACAGCGTTTTGTATCGCAGAGTTTTTAATGGCACTTCCAGTGATGTTTTACTCGTTTTGAAAGAAGTATGTCGTTAACGACATATTAAATAAGTTAAACCTGCTCAAGTCCAATAAACGTCTATTGGACAGGAGCCCACTGGCACCTGATTCGGACGACTGAAAACATAAAGCACTTGAAAAGGGATTTGTTCATGCCCTAACAGTTCTATTTATGGTAGCTGGCATCGAAGGATGACTAGCCGAGCCGCAGTATTACAGCATGGTGATGTGCCTATAATTAATGGCCTATAATTAAATGTGCTAGCTCAATGTCTCCAGCTTGTAGAAATGAACTCTCTTTTCTTGTAAAGATTACGCAGATTAATATTGAAATAGTAGTTGACATTCTGGTTGGCTGGTTTAGAAACCACAGATCTAGAAAGAACAGAATTATGTTCACTGAAAGTAAGTGCAGTGATCTGTGCATACTTTAATTGTATCTCCGGAATTAGTTTCCACGCGCTCTCATTTATTCACACTTGTAATATTTGACCTTCTATATTTCATATTTACATTTATCCGTTTTGTGATTTTAATCTTACTGATGAATAAAGATGATGATGATGATGATGATGATGATGATGATGATGATGATGATTAAATTTCAACCTTAAGAAACATAGTGGCAGTAACTCAGAGCTCTGACTATAGGACCTCTTTCAAACGCCGTGCTACTGCTCTGTGTGTAGGTGCGGCCAGGCTGTGGCACAACTCTAGCATGACTAGGTATGATTTAATTCAGTTGAACAGATAGATAGCTAGATAGATACCAGTTTCCAAAAGATGAAAAATCAGTTTTGCTAAGTTATTAAAATAATGTACTTTAAGTTATTAATCATGCTCACACTTTAATACCACGACTCGGTTTCAAAGGTCTTTTTATATAGCCTTGCCGAACTCAGTTCATAAATTATAAATTTTTTAATTTATGAACTACTCCGGCACGGCAATAGCAAGACGTTTGAAACCGAGTCGTGCTATTAAAGTCTGAGCACTCTGCCCTCCTACACGGAAGCTTAAAGTAAGAAAAGGTCACATTAAGTATAAAAAATTGACTTGAAATGAGACAGTTCAGTTTACTTAAGGATCTAGTTTTTTTAGGACTATCAGCTCAAAGGTCAATTGCCCCATTTTCTGAGAAAAAGCGGAAGGGCCCGCTAGGTAAGATCAGAGTAGTCTCCTTCGCACGTCTTCTATTAGTTCGGATCCACGAAGAGGGCAATGCCTATTATCTTTTGTAGTTTGATTGTAATTGTATCTACCCATTTCTATCATTAGTTCGCGATCAGGTGATTGCTTATTCGGAGTTTCAATAAAGCCCTTCTCCCAGCTGTTCCTCTCGTTAAAGAAGAGTGTCAGTAGAGTATTTGTATGTCAAAATTCACAGAGGCTCATGGCCATTATGAGATCATAGCTAGGAATTCATCCACGACTGGCACAAACAAAAATTTTTTTACATGATACAGCATTCCCTTGGTGGGTAAGGGACTGGTAACAAATTTCTTTCCAGTTTTCCAAGAAAGCTGGAAGAAGACTCCTTTAAACAAAAGACAAGTGATTCAGGTCTATTGCTGGTTTGCACGTGACGTCACGGTGGCTTTGTTGGGGTCAAGAACAAATTAGCATTTCTCCCGTCTGGGAACTAAACTCTATTTTCATGTAGATTCCTCGTGAGAAAAAATTATTGTATTTACCCCCAACAGGGCCACCTTGTCACGTGGTTGCAAACCAAGTATACTTCCATCTTGTCTTCTTCGCAAATTGTGAAGAAAGCATAAGTTATAAATTCTTGGAAAATTCAGCAAACAGGTAAGACTGTAAGTAGCATCATTTTAAGGACCGCTTTAGTTTATAATTTACTGAGCTAAATAACATACACTTCATACTATAACCTTAGTATTGCTCCCATCTCTTTTAGCATATTTAGTTTATTTAATGGCGGCGCAAGTGCAGGCAAACCAAAAGCACAAGCTTAACGCAAGAGACCAGCAGTCGCAACTGATAAGCATGCTGAGACCAGTTCCACGGCTGTATTATCGATCAAAAGCGTCAGGACAACAAAAATCGTCGAGAATTGGGTCGATAATCGAGACAGTTTTGCTCCCGAAATGTTTCCGACTTTTAACTTTAAAATATTTGTATGTCCCATCCCCAAAAACAGAAAACCGTGCTCAGTATATCTTCAATTTTTATCAGTTTGCCAGGTCCATTTCCGCCTTGGTATCGTAATTGTTATCGGTATGTAACGGTTATTCTGGGCGCGATCCATTCAACCAAAATTTCCGGAAAGTTCGGTCCAACGGAAAATTTTTCGAAAAACCTGGTCTATCTTTTGAGGTGGACTTTTCCCGGTCGGACCGGTCTGAATTTTGGTTGAATGGATTGCGCCCAGACATGTCGACAAATTAAGGTATTAGAACTGCTATAACGTCAAAAATGATCATGCTTATAAAATCGCTTATTTGAAATGTACGCTTAACCTGAACTCAAATTACAAGAATGAAGCATTTTCGTTTAAATAGAATCCGATAAAATGAAGGCCAATGTGAAAATATTAAACTAAGGGGTATCTTCTTGGAGAGCCTATACTCTATAAACAGTAATTTTACGAATATGTCTTGCAAGGCACTATTTTAATATATCATGTCTATGTGCCATGTAAACATCATAAATCTTAGTGCCTCTTATATTGAAAATATCCTAAATTGTTATAAATCCGAACTCTAATTTAGCCTTCTTCTGAATACTAGTAGCGTCGAAGCCACGGGTCCACGTAATATAATTTTCTATGTTAATGTTTAATATATTGCCGTTGTTCCTTTCTCCCTTACTTAACTTTTATCTTATTTTATTTTATTTGTTGTTTTGATCATTATTTTGGTACTGAAATCTTCATGTCGAAGATAAAGTCAACAAAGTTGTAATGATCACATGGCTGAAAATTGACACGATACTTCCTGTTTTTGAGAGAAAAAAGTTGCAATTTTCACAACCCACACGATAACACGTTATGAGTTCCAAGTAAGCTAGGGCAAATTAGAGCAAAATTTGCTTACATTCTGCTTCCGCAATTTTGATATTTCTAAATCATTTCTATGCCAACTAGACTGCTGTACACAGGCTACAAAATATTAAATAACCTTGTTGTCGCAGACCATTGCATAACATAGAATCCTAGACCTAAACTGTAGACAACCACCTGCAGCTGGTGGACACGAAAACCCATTGTGCCACACGATAAAAATATTTATACGTTTCAAGATTCATTCCTTTTAATTTGTTATCTTGCTTCATCCTATTACCAAAAAAGGAATTGGTTCGTTTGCAGTTTGCAACCTCGAAAAGTTTAAAGATTTCTAGGATCATGTGTATCTGTCGACGGACTCTGACAGGTTTTTTTCCATCGAGTACTTACTTCGCCTCCCCGCAGACGTCCTTTGGGGTTCGTTTGTCACGCATTCATTTCTCCCCCACGAACCCCAAAGGACGTCTGCGGGGAGGCTAGTACGTACTTACTTAGATAAAAAAGTCGATAACATTTTTTCCCGTAATTGAGTCAGGGCCAAAGTGTTGATGACACGAACTCAAATTGTTTTGTAACTGGGCTGCCTGTAAGGCAGATTGATCCAGATCCAGATCATAAAATGTGTAGTTCTCCGTCAAAAAATATTAAACGCTATCCCATTATTTTAGTATCCCAGAGGACGTTGGGTGATCCATAAAACCATAGCTTAATAGTAGAGGAGGCTGGTTAGGAAAGCCGGCAAACATCAAAGTTGAAAATAGCTGTAGGTCATGTTGGAAGCTCCCTGACCGTGCAAAATCCTTTGTTTTTTGTTCGCAAATTGTGACTGAATAAATTAATGCGACTGTTTCTATTGGTCAGTAAGTTCAAAATCAGATAGGAATGCTATCGAACGTTCTGCACGGTCAGGTCCAAAAAAGCTAACAAAAACATATAACAAAGGGTTTCCCAATCATTCCACTTTTAAAACGCTTGCTATACGCAGGCTATAATAATAATAATGATAAAACTGACTGATTTCTTTAGACATGTCATTTTGGAGGTCTAAATTTCGGATTAGAATAAAGAAGACTCGTCCGACGAAAACAGGAACTTTGAGAATTTCGCACGCAATCATCCACATTGGCGAGAGGGCAAATAAGCGGCGAAGTTTCGAGAACGCAAAGCTTCACCGGGAGCTTCAAATACCAACTTGAAAGCGCTTTGGAGAAGCATAACACTCGATCAGGTATAAATTTAATGATACAGATACAAACAAAAGCAAAAACTCTGGGCCACATTGAGAACAACTCTAAGCTCTAGGATGCTAACTCACCAAACCTTGTACTATAGTTAGTAACTTGCCTTAGTACTCTATTTCTCTCAAGTTTGTATTTGAAGCTCCGGGTGAAGCTTTAATTGCGTTCTCGAAGCTTCGCCGCTTATTTGCCTTCTCGGCAATGAGGCTATGAGATCGGAATAACTACATGATTTTTTTGTCCGTTCATGTGATCAGTAAAATCCCTGCTAAGTTTTGTCACGCTGGGCCCACAGTAAAACACTTGATTTCTAATTTATGGATCACGCATCGCCCTCTGGGATACCAAAATAATTGATGGTGTTCATTTTTTTACGGAGAACTACACATTTAATCTTTAATCTTTAACAGGTACTCCTCAAAAAAAGGCCATTGTGCAACTATTTACCGATGGATAAGAATAATTAGATCTATTAAAAAGGAAAACTAATGGCTAAGAATCGATGTCTCCTCCAATTCAACAAGCACTTTCAAGTTGGTATTTGAAGCTCCCGGTGAAGCTTTGCTTTCTCGAAGCTTCGCCGCTTATTTGCCCTCTCGCCAATGTGGATATTGCGTGCGAACCTCTCAAAGTTCCTGTTTTCGTCGGACGAGTCTTTTTTATTCTAATCCGAAATTTAGACCTCCAGAATGGCATGTGTTGCATTGAACAGAAAGAAATCAATCTTCACATGGCTTCGCCGCGACTGAAATCCTCGCTAAAGGATATCAAAATTGTTTTCCTCTTTCTGCAAACAGTTCATCTTTACCAGTAGAAAATACCATTAGACTTTTGTCTCCACAAAGTTCGCTTTCCCAAAATGAACCGCCATGATATCCTTCCAGGCTACCGAGGCCAGGGTATAGTAACTCCGCGTGGACAATACGGATACAAGCTCCGGATATCGGTCAGCTCTATCGCTATTTAGCCCATGCAAACAGATATTAATTAACGACACGTTTCTCTTTTCCTGCAAACGGTTCATCCGAACGAATAATGAAAACGTTCATAACTTTCTTTCATATCTGAATCTAGGGAAAGCCAGAAATATGAAACTCTTGATTTTTTGAGCCTGCGATATAAATTAGAAGTCACACATTAGGTGTGAAAATTAGCACCTCGGATATCAATTTTCAATTTCTGAAAGCTCAGCTCTCGCTTAATAGACCTATGTAATTTCTATTGTGCAAATTCTTTAGTATTTGAAATGGAATGGTTTTTAGCAGAACTGATACCTTAAAGGTGATGTTAAAAGGAACGATTGTTGCGACATTGTTTCAAATGGTTGCAACAGTGTTCCAACATTGTAACGCTATATGCTGCGTTAAAAATCGTCGTTGCAAATCGTCCCGTGTAACATTACCTTAAGCCAGCTATGAATTAAAAATTACAGTTATCTGAGATGTAAATACAGATCGTTCCTTTAAACTGTAAAGTAGACGAAGTAGACAAACCAGTTCCCAAGTATGGCCCTTAAAATTATCCTTGAATCCCACAGGAATAACCCGTAATTTTTTCTTTAATGGAGGTAGTGATTAAGTAGCAGGCACTGTATAGTTTTCGTTTTTAACACCTAAACACGTGGTTGACAATTTGGCTCTGTGGTTTCCGGTTAATTCAGGGTTTAGTGTAAGCAGTGGTAGTGATAGCCATGATAGTGGTCGTGGTAGTTACAGCAGCAGCAGCGGCTCAATAGTAGAAGTAGCAGCAGTAACAGTAGTAGCAGTAGCAGCGGCAACCGTAATAGTAGTAGCCGCTCAGTAGCAAAAGCAGTAACAGCAGTAGTAACAGCAGGCGTAGTAGTAGCAGCAGCAGTATCAACTACAATAGCGGCAGCTGTCGCAGTAGTAGTAGCAGTTTCAACAGCAGTTAAGTAGCAGTAGCAGCATCAGTAGCAACAGCAATAGTAGCAGCCGCAACAGCAGTAACCGTAGCAGTAGCAATAGCAGTAGACGCAATCATAGCAGCAGCAGCAACAGTAGCAGCAGCAGTAGTAGCAGTAGCAGTTAGTAGTAGTGGTAGTAGTAGCATAAGTAGTAGCAGCAGCAGGAGAACTAGTAGTAGTAGTAGTAGTAGTAGTAGTAGTAGTAGTAGTAGAAGTAGTAGCAGTAGAAGCAGCAGCAGCAGTAGCAGTAGCAGCAGCAGTAGTAGAAGTAGTAGTAGTAGCAGCAGCAGCTGCAGTAGTAATAACAGTAGCAGTAACAGTAGCAGAAGTAGTAGAAGCAGTAGTAGCAGTTTCCATGGTTTGCACAGGCCTTGAAAAGTCCTTGAAAATTGGAAAATTGTGGGATATCCTTGAAAAGTCCTTGAATTTTCTTCAGAAGTCCTTAATATAAATAATTTTGAAAGCTCCTTGAATAAAAATAACCTTCCTTAAAAAAGTCTTTTGGGCAAAAGAAAGATTGGAAGCACAGCAATACGAAATTTTGTTGGTGATCATAGTAGTGACCAGCCCATGTCATTGCCTCCTGTAATAGTACAAAAGTGTGTTTTCTCTTGATTTTGGTGTTCCTGGTATAGTTCATTTTCCGTTATTTGAAGTGTCCTAGGAACCGTGGCTACCTGGGGGAAGGTATTGCAATAAGCGAACCCCCCTCCCCCTAGGCATTTGAAGTCTTGAAACTTTCACGTGGAAAGAAGTGCGGATATTTCAATATCGGCTTTAATTAGAATGACGGCATAGTCAAAATGGCAGAAGGGTCAGTTTCTGTACAATAAGAAGTGGAAACCTGACCCTCAATACAAAGGCAAGGTGAGTTTATTCAAGGCAGAGGAAATGAAAAAGAAGGTGGCAAGAGTAGATTCCAATACAAAGTCGCCAACTGAATCACCCAACGAACTTTGCTTGAAAGCAGAAGCCTTTTGTCACCCAAGCCAACTCACTTTAAAAAACTGCCAAGGAGAAAATGCAAGAGTTAGCTGACTTCGATGCAAGCATTAATGCCAGTTTGCAAGAGCTAAAACAAGTTGTGTCTGTAATAGGCACAATCTGAACATTTTCCACAGGTTTGTAATTTTACTTCATGTCATTCTATGTCCAATTACGGGGAAAAGAAGTCCTTGAAAAAATGATTTTGGTCCCTGAAACGTCCATGAAAAGTCCTTGATTTTCCCCAGAAGGTTGCAGTTACAGTAGTAGACTGTAGCAGTAGCAGCAGTAGTAGCAGTTGCAGCAGAAGCAGAGGTAGCAGCAACAGCAGTAGCAGTACAAATTGCAGCAGCACTAACAGTAGCAGCAGTTAGAAGTTGCAGTAGCAAAAGTAGCAGCAGCAGCAGCTAATCAGTAGTAGTAGCAGTAGCCACACCAGTAGTAGTAGTAGTAGTAGTAGTAGTAGTAGCAGTAGCCACACCAGTAGTAGTAGTAGTAGTAGTAGTAGTAGTAGTAGTAGTAGTAGTAGTTGTAGTAGTAGTAGCAGTAGCAGTAGTAGTAGCAGCAGTAGCAGGTTTTATTTTTTTTTTATTTACTTATGTCAAATATTAAAGAAATAGACAGAAATAGTAATAGCTCATTTATTAGATTTAGAAGATGGACTTCTCCGACTACTGATCTGATGTAGTTTGAAGTATTAAAATGCCTAGTTTCGATCATTTTCATTCAGCAAATGCGATACAAAAACTCCCATAAACAAAGGTTACACAAGTAGAAAGACACACTAGAAGTAGAAGTAACAGTTGCAGCCCTACTAGTAGCAGTTGCAGCAGTAGTGTATTTAGTAGCAGTTGAAGCAGTAGTGGTAGCAATTGCAGCAGTAATAGTAGCAGTTGCAGCAGCAGTAGTAGCAATTGCAGTAGTAGTAGCAGTACCAATAATAGCAGTAGCAGTAGCAGAAAGGCAGCCTCGCTCTATCTTAACTTTTAGATTTAACGGTCTGCTTTGGATTTGCTTAGCGGTTACTGTTATTCTTTGAAACTCCCTCTACAAATCGCACAGTTTTCTCCAAACTGGATTTATTTTCCACAGATCTTTTGATATGTCAGGTATAGCTGAGTCCCCCGTATCCAAGTATGGCAGAAGCAGCGAGTTCGGGATCGTGTTGGATTTCATTCAGTCAATGATAAGCAACGACACTCTTCGACAAAACTTTGACATTCCGCATTTAGTCATTGTTGGTCGACAAAATATGGCAAAAACAACGCTTATCAATCGTCTGATCGGGCGATATCTTCTGCCCATGCGAAGAAACGAAACGGCAAACACCCTTCAGGCGCGAACTACATACCCCATCATACTAAATCTGCGCAATGGACCGAAGACAATCGTTGAAGTAAAGTGTGATGCATACCCTGATATTAAAGGGGAGGTAGAAAACCCCACGGATGATGTGGTGGAGAATTTTCTTAAACAAGTTGCTGGTCATCTTCCCAAGGAAGAGGGAACTCCTATATCCAAGACTCCAGTTAATGTGACCCTTCAAGGTATGATACATGGTCAATAGCTCGTTATGTTGACGTTCATTAAAGTGGACATAAGGGGGTGATTTAGTGACCTGTACACTTCACCATATGTCTCAAGATTCAGTATTTCATTGCTTGGGTGCGTTTCTACTTTGAGGAGGAGGAAGGGCGGGAATGCGAAACCGGAGTCGTGATCTCTGATCATGTGGATTCCTCATCACCAAAAACCGTAAGATCCAAAAAGTATCACTTGCAATGACAATTTTATGTCCTCTAGCTTCTCGTAATAGGAAAACATACAGCGCCACCAGATGGTGACCATGTATGGGAAGTAGAAGTGCGTCTACAGTTACTGTTTCATAGTCATAGAAATGTGATGGTGAAATGGTGAATTTAAAGCTTGGTGAATACTTGAGGAAGATTATTTTTCAGTCAATGACACAAAGGGTTTGGCAGAAACAATCCGAGTACCCCCAATAGGAGTCCGGTCAACCTATACGGCACTTACACATTTCCCGTAATGCACCTTATTTGCCCCCAAAATTTTACATAACCTTTGTTTTTCATTTCTTCTGGGTATTACAGCCGTCGAAAGAGAAATTGAAAATAATTATTATGCAAAATTCGGGGTGGGGGGGCAAATAAGGTGCATTATGGCAGATGTGCAAGTGGCCTACGGCCTTTTGGTTACTAGTCCAGATGCGCTACAAACCTCGTTCCCAGGGTTGTCTCCTACCGGTCCTTACAGAGCGAGAGAGACGGGTAGGAGAGATTCCTGGGAACGAGGTTGATGCGCTATCACTAAGCAACAGGAGACTCGAGAAAGCTTCGGCCATTCACGTCCATTTGCGTTTAAGTTGTGTGTGCAGAAATCGCTCAGTTATGATACAAACGCTTTCAATCTGACTTCCTCAGGTCCCGACCTCACCACTCTGACGTTAGTTGATCTTCCCGGTGCTCACTTCGCGAATGATGACCCACGGATGAACCAGGCAACCCAAACCCTGGTGTTAGACTACATTCAGAAGAACACCAAGAGTATCATCGTCATAGTGTCCGAAGTAGGGGACCCCACGGGAGACAGTGCTATTAACCTAGTCATGCAAAAGGCCGCAGACTTTAGGAGCCGTACTATCTGTGTACTGACCAAACCGGACAGGCTGAGAGATTCCGATGACATGGGTCTTAAGGTCGCCCTAAATAAGTCAAGTTTCACCCTGGAGGATGGTCGCTTTATTTTGTTAAGAGGTACGCACAACATTGTTACGAGGAGCCATAATCGTCGGTGGTAGGACACCGTAACTGGATACCTTTTTCCAGTGACAGGGTTGGTTCCATTGAAAAAGCCAAATGTACTATTTTAGGCAAAAATTATGCCATCTCGTATGACACGTCCCTTTTATTTATTTATTTATTTTTTTTGTCACCAGGAGAGGAGAGTGTTTGACTGGAGTGTCTTACAATTTAAAGAGGCAGTTGATTTTATAATTTGAACATTACATTTTTAAAGCTTCGATTAAACCCCCAATTATTATACATGTAGATGTCAACTAAATTCTTTTGTTAGGCACAAATGCATGTTTGGTAAAGGGTTTTACCTATGACAAGGGAATGTGTTTAAACTTTCTCCACAAATTGTGAACCAACAGGAAAGGATGGGACGGATGAAAGAGAGAAGGACTGGGACGCTGAAATGACCCGTTTGAAAGAGAGGGAGTGGTTCGATCATCATCCTCAATACAAAAGTATCCCTCAACTGTGTGGAATTGACCGACTTATGGACACCATGATCTCACTTCTAGCCGAAAAAATGATCAGAGAGATTCCAATTCTAATACGCCAAATGAGAGAACGAAAGACGCAGGTAAACGATGAAGGGCTTTTAAAGACCTTCCCTTTTAACTTTTGCCTGACATTTGACCAACACTACTTGTTTTCAATTTTTCATTTTCCTTTTTTCAAATTCATTACCAACCTTCAAAAGAAACTGAAAAAAAAAATAAACGAGGCAATGACTTGAACACGTTAGGTTGAAAATGCTGCATCAGCTTAAAACCGGACTCGAAAAACAAGGGGTTTGATACCCTTTGGGAAATCAGATTTCTTCCTTTTCTTTCATGCTTCTGTCACCGTAAGAAAGCAACTTTGTATATATGTCACTGAAACATAGGAACAGAACAAAACATGTAACCATTCCGAGGTGGAATCACTAAGTTTATTTAGGGTTTAATACAACCTGCACTTTTGTTGGCTCGTGATGTAAACTTGTTCTTAATGAGGTGGTTGATGTGTAAATGTCGGGTGTCAGTTAGGTCCAGTTCAAATGTCGAACTTTTCATGTGCCGAACCTAATCCCTTCAATTAAGTACATAAAGAGATCGACGTTTGAATCAATTTTAAGTCCGTCATGTCTAATTTGGGTCGACCCACGAATTAAGATCGAGTGGCCCGCGCCACATGGGAATTTCGACTGTGGAGCGACAAACGTCAAACTTCTCGTGTGCCGAACCCAATGCATAAATTACTAAAATTTATTTTCTAGACCATTGAACATCGTGAAAATGAGTTGAGTCCGACTAATAAAGTTCTACTTTTAAATCAACCGTCGAACTTGTATCATTTGGGTCGACCTAAATGGGCATTAAAAGGTTATTAAGTTCGGAACATGAAAATATCGAGGTTTGAAGTCTTTGAACTGGGCCTTAGTGTCTTAATGAGACTGAAACCAACCCATACTCACATGCATTAAGGAACCATGTTCTAGTCAAGATCTACCCTATGGTCTATTCCTGTGTCAGATTTTCATACCCTATCCCAGAACTAAAACAACCATAACCTTCACAGCGATAGGCAGCCATAAAGCTGAAATGTGACAGTATGGTACGCCGCCCTCTCCAAACCAAGCGTTGTGTTTATGGCGGGAACCTTTGCGCATTCTTCGTACTGTCATTTTATTATATTTCCACCATGAGAAAAATGTAATTACGGTGATAGTGCAAAGAGTAAAACATCTCATTGCGCTTTCCAGGTGGAATCAGAACTCAAACGTCTGGCTAATAGCGAGGTGCCGGAGTCAAGGGAGGGGAAAGGAGCGCTTGTAATGAAAGTTAAACAAACCCTCATAGGCCAGCTGAAGACGCTACTTTTTAACAACACGTCCGACATTGAAGGAGGAGAGCAAGTGCGAACATTGTTCAACAAATTCCACGAAGATGTTTTCAAGGTGAGCGAAAAAAAAAATCGTTAATTTAGACGTGTAGGGCATAGAAGATACCACATCATAAAACGAACACTTCAACCTGAGGTGTTAGGAGAATTCTGCCAGGTTTTGTGCGACTGACTACGCTACACTTACGAAGATGTCCTTGCTAATGCAAAAGGAACCTTTAACCAAGAGAAAAGACAGAAATTAAATTTGAGCGAACCATAATTACTGGTTTTGTGGAGCTCTTCTTTCCAAACAACATTGTCGAAGTTTAAAAAAAGTTGGTCGACCCTGTCAACTTTTTAATCACTATGATAGTAACACTGCCAATCTAAGAAGGTCTAGATGACGTTAACTGACAGCTAACAAATGGGCAAACTTTTAACTGGCAGCTATCAAAATACATAGGCAAGTTTTAACTGACAACTAGCAAATTATCTAGAATTTAGCTGACAAAGTGAGGGTCATTTGCAACCTAAACCCCTTCCAGACCCTTCTTATGTCTAAACAAGATATTGTTGTTACTGCTTGTTTTTTGTTTGTTTCCTTTTTAAAAATGACCTCTTTACTATCTAGGTGGACCCTCTGGTCATGCGTAGTGACGATGAGATAAGAAAACAACAAAGGAAACTCGAGGGTGTGGCAGCTCCTTTGGGTGACAGCAGTGAAAACAGCCAGCTGCTACAGAAATTACTCTATGAGTCATATCAAGGATGGCGGACAGTGCAATACCAAGTCCCAGGTATTAACTATTCGTTTGTCATGTCTTTCGCGAAATAATGTCTTGTTGTAAGCGCATCAAAGACTACTGAAACCGGAACAAGCGACAGTTGAACACTGCTGCCATGTTTTCACCTCTAACGCAGGTAAACTGGTGTGGCTAAAGGTTCTATAACTGAAACCCTGATCTTACCCTTGAATCGCACCCAAAAGTAGTAATTGTATCAACCCAGACACTCACAATCAGAAACATACCGAGCTTTACCAAATCCTCAAATTTGGTGTTTTGGTCTATAATGAACGAACCGCCTTTTAAAATCTCCAAAATTTACTAATGACGCCCGGTCCGAAAAAGTGCCCGCCAACCCTTATATTTCTTTGCAAATTTTCAAGTTTTTGAAACGCTGTACCTTGCTCAATATTGGCCCGATTAACACTAAGTTGAAGATTTGTAAAGGTCAGTATACTCTTTCTGACTATGTGGACTGTCCTTCGTTTGGAGTTCCATAATACACGGACTTGTACCCTTCCTCCCTCGGTTTGAAAACAGGGAATAGTAGACTTTTCTCTACCCATGACTGTGATTGAAAAATAAAACCGATTCGTTTTTATACACCGCGTAGAATTTTAGCCTTTGTAATATCGTTTTCCACTCAGTGTGAGCTACTTACTTTACTTAATTTCGAGATATTTGAGATGAAGGGAGCTTCGACTTAACTCTGGCTTTGATTATACATGCAAACCGCTCCAATTGCATCTCTTTATAGGAGTGGCGGCTAGGACCGTTCAAGTACCTGAACAAGTGCAAAGTCCAGTAGATCAACTCATTCCCATATCCGAAGCTCTTGTCAACAACGTGGAACAAACCCTACGGGCAATAGTGCAAGATGCAATCGAAAAAAGTTTGTCCAATTTCCCAACTCTCAAGCAAGCAGTCGAAGCCAAGGTTGTGAGCAAGATTTTCGATAGGAAACGAGAGCAGACCATTCAGTTCATTCAGCAGTTTCTTGCGATGCAGAAGAAAAGTACTGATTTGGTGTTTGTTGCCGTCCCGTTTCCGGCTGAGCTAAGTGCATGGGAAACTACACCAGCCAACAATGGCAAGACTCACCCTTGCATGACGTCCGGGACAATGTCCCACTTGAAGGACCTCGCGAAAAAGCTCTACCCCAGTGCACTGATGGAAGAGATTGAATGCCGAAGTTCACGAGGAAATTATAAGGTGAGCTCTCAGTAGTTCAAAAACATACATGCATTCAAATGAGACGGGTAATCTGAGCCTTTTCCACCTTTTGAGTCTGTGTACAAAACCCTTGTGTGATCAATCAATGCAGTTTAACTTAAAAGTCATTTGAAGTACTTTACCTTTGCACATTTTCGTAACTGTTTCTAACGTTTTACTCTGCAAATTAAAGCTTTTTAGAAGCAATGCTCCCACCCCCGGGGGGGGGGGGTACTCCCTTATAAGGACTTAATGGAGACGTGCGGCCAACCAGGGTATGTTTTTCGGGATTTTTGTCTTAAACAGGGTATTGAATTTATCATTTTTTGTCTTAATCAGGGTATCGATTCATCAATTTTTGTCTTAAACAGGATATCTTTTCTTGGACGATAAACCGCAAAATTTTTACAAGCTCTAATGTTAATTAAATGTCTTAAACAGGGTATCAAAAATCAGAATTCTGTCTTAAACAGGGTAGGAAAATCAGCGATATTTGTCTTAAACAGGGTCAGGGTAAGAGCGGCCGCCCCGCACCTCCCCACCCAGGGATATATCGAGTAACCCCCCCGGGGGGCTCCCACATAGTACTATTTGAGTTACGCTGCATTAACTGGTTCTAACTTTCATGTCTTTGGATCAAATCCTATCGAGTGACCATCCTAATCAAACCTCTCAATGAGTCCTATGATATGGTTCAAAGTATGATATTGTTTACGGAACAAAAGTCGGTATTTTTCTTCAATTTTGATTTGAGGCTCTTTTGAGCTAGCAACGGGTAAGGGGAGTATGTCTGGCCCTTGTAGAGTCACTTGAGCTAAGATGAATTCAACAGGTGTATTTCCATTCCTCAGGAGGTCGAAGATATAAAGAGAGTCAAAAAGAATGTAGTCCGCTGTTTCAACGTGATCAAAATGAACGTGTGCGATACAGTCCCCCGCTGCATTCTTCATTTTTTCATCACCCAGCTGGTGGATGACCTTGAGCACGCCTTGGAACAAGAAGACTTGGTCGAGTTTCTGAAAGAAAAGAAGGATATCCTGGAAAGGCGTAAAGTGTGTCGTGCCCAGTTCTTCGCTCTGGAGAAAGCGCTGCCTCACACTGATGAAGTGTTAAAGAAATTACTGCGCATGCGGGGCGGATCTAGCGCACGCGAGAAGTTGCAGTTTTAAACATCAACTCCGGTAAACAAAGCGACAAAAGTCCTCAGTAGAAATATCAAGATTAAATAAGGCTATACTAATCTCGTGCCCAGATCGGAAAGGGTATAAAAATCTGGCGTAGAAGTTGGTGCGTACTGCTTTGAGCTTTTAGCGTGCGCTATGATAATTAAATTTAAACTAACTAGCTGTCGCTTTGAATTTGATGTTACAAAGAAAAACTAGCTACAACAAATTAGTTGGTTCATACTTAAGATATGCGTATAACCACGTTTTGTTCGATAAAACTTCACGGCTCTATCAAACACGTCTAAAATTCAGGATTTATCTCGAGCATGCACTCTTTCACCGCCTGTCACATTCCTAACAGGCGATCACACCAGATCTCGCCTTCGGCTTCGTAAACAAGAGATCTGGGTACGAGATTAACAGCTGAAACTAAGTAGAGTATAGCAGTACACGAACAAAAACCCACTCAGAAACAACGAAAGGAAAGATAAGATTTATCCCTTCCGTTTTTACTTTCTGAATTGATAGATAGTTCACCTGAATATTTTAAAGTAAATGAAAAATCTTATGAGCAAATTAAAATTAATAGTTCAGGCGGGCATGAGGTGTCAGCCCAGTATGGCGTTGATGATGTTCAGTAAAATTGTAAGTGTATAGTATAGTTAGTCTTGACTCTGCAAGTCCAAGAAGTGACCATAATCAATTTCCTCTTAACAATAAGAAGAGATTGTCAAGAAGAAATGGTTAAGAGAATTAATAAAATGAACACTTAAGAGAAAAAAAGCCTTTGATTCTTAAACTTTTCTCTCAAGTAGTTCTTCAAGGAAATGTATGAAGATCAGTCTGGAGAATCTGTATGTGGATATTGAGACTTTTAGTAAAATCGAACTCGTGGTCTATTATCAATGCTGCGTTCTGATTGGTTGAGCTACTACTAGGCTATATGTTATAGCCAACCAGTAGCGAAAAGCGCCTGCTTTGGAAACCAAAACAATGGCTGACGAATCGCGTTTTGCTAACTTAAGTCGTTTTGTCTTGATATTTTTGACCAACCAGTTGGATTTTACTAAAAACATTATTCGTCTCGTCCGCATGGTCTCTGAGTCAATAGCCCATTCGGTCTTCGGCCTCATGGGCTATTGACTCAGAGCCCATTCGGGCTCGAGGAATAATGGTTAAAAAGTCTGTTAAAAGAAACTGAGGTACTGCGTGCGTGGTGTAGTGAAACACAAAAACCTTATCGTGATGAACTGCGTTGACAAGACGGTGAATTTGCTACCGTAAAGAGACTGAAAAGCTAACATTTTTAGTGTTAGCCCTTCATCAGAGCAATTCAAGGAATTGTGGGTAATATGTCGTTTATATATAGAAGGGTTAGAGTGCTCATCAGAGTCACGATTTTTTGGTTAACCTTCAAAACCTAAAAACATATTAGGATTCGAAGAAAACCTCAAGATAATAGTTCAGTCCTGTTTAAATATAATCCATTATACGCACTACTCTATTTTGTCGAAAAATCCCCAACACTGATCTCGCTTCGTTTCTCTTCGTGACAATTGCATGACTTTTTCCTTTTAAACTTTCTAGAACAAAAGAACGAGTGAAGATGACTGGGAATGATACTGAATTAAATTTCAGCTCAGATTTGGATCTCTTTAATAACAAATTCTTGTGCTCTACAAGAAAAAGCTACGGTTTGTAAGGCCCGGGCCGTTTATCGATTAAAATGAAAACACTCGAGAGTGCGATCAACTTTTTCTCAATATTTATTTGTTCAACAAATTTGATTTTGCAGTAGATTTTCTTTTTATCTTTCTTTACATCCGCAGCAAGACCACCATAAATCCAGGAAAAATCCCTTCTTTAATTCCGAAAGACAAAAAATTTCTCCTTTAAAAAAGTTAAGTCCACGAGAAGCAAAGTTTAAGTCCAAACCATTCGTAAATCTTTTAAAACCAAAAATACGCTATTTAAGCATTATATAACAAGTACGTCTCAAAGTAATCACTCTCGCTATAAAATTTACAAGAACAAAAAAGAGAGAATGATAATGCAAAAGCCACATGGAAGGGTATTAAGCAGCTTATTAGCTCTAAGCGTGGTAAATTGTCCTTCCCAAATAGATTAACAGTTGATGGTAGCACCTTAACTGATGCCAAAGGTATAGCTAATGCCTTCAACAAATATTTTGCCTCAGTTGGGCCAATGCTGGTCAATGGTATTCAACCTGGCAATAGAACCTTTGTGGAATATTTAACAAATTCATAATGCAACAGTTTTTATTTGTCACCAGTATCACCAACAGAAGTTGAGAATATTATTTCTAGCTTAAATGCAAGTAAAGCACTGGGGCCACAAAGCATTTCAGTGAAAATCTTAAATTAGTGAAGAGCATCTTGTGTTATCCATTATTTTAAATATTTAATTGTTCTTTTTCTTTGGGCTTAGTGCCAGATAAGTTAAAAATTGGGAGAGTGATAACTCTATACAAAACTGGTAACCAGGCTTTAGTATCCGATTATCGACCAATTACTCCGTTATCTATTTTTCATAAAATAATGGAGAAGCTAATGTTTGACAGATTAGTCAATTTTCTTGAGAAACATAATATGATAGATGATAATCAATTTGGTTTTCGTAGTGGACGCTCAACTACTCAGACTTCTATGCTTTTCACTGATAAAATCCAAAGAGCCATTGAAAGTAAATTATACTCTTGCGGGATATTTTTGGACTTAAGTAAAGCCTTTGATACGGTAGATCACAGCATTCTCTTAGCTAAACTGGAACATTATGGAATTTTGGGTTTACCAAATGAGTGGTTCCGCTCATACTTAACTAACAGACAGCAATTTATTTCTGTAAACAATTTTGATTCAGATCCACTGCAAATAACATGTGGGGTACCACCAGGCTCTGTGCTTGGCCCAGTATTATTCCTGATTTATATTAATGACTTCACCAATTGTTCAGCTATTTTTGATTTCCATATATTTGCTGATGATTCTAATCTATTTTATACCCATAGTGATTTACAGCATCTTGAGCAAAATGTTAATCAAGAACTCAGTGAAATTAGCCTGTGGCTTCGTGCCAACAAACTATATTCTGCTAAAACACATTTTGTAATATTTCATCCTCATCAAAAAAAAGATCAAGAATTCCTTGAATATTGAAATAGATGGTACTTGTAAGCCAATTAATCAACAGAAAAGTGTTAAGTACCTTGGCATTCTCATGGACTGTCATCTCAATTGGAAAGAACAAATCCAACAAATTTCAAAAAAATATCAAGGGGTATTGATGTCCTGTGCAAGATTAGACATTTTGTTGATACGAAAACACTAAGTTCAGTTGTACCATGCCATTATTCTTCCTTTTCTCTCCTATGGCTGTATAGTTTGGAGCAACACTTCAAATAATACAAAGAAAAGCAATCAGTTTAATTACTTTCTCCAATTTCGATGCACATACAAGTCCCTTGTTTGCTGAGCTTAACCTTCTTAAACTTCAAGATTATATTAAGCTTCAAACTCTCTTTTTTATGCACCAATTTAATACTGGTAAACTAGCAAAGATCTTTGATTCGTTTTTTGTTAAAACATCTTGTAAACATAATGTCAAGGTCATCAACTCTCAATCCCTCTCCTCTTTTAAGAAAAAAACTGAAGATTACATTATTGAGTAAGTATGAAAACAGTTCATAAGTCTTTCCATCTTCGACTTTTCGCCTTCTTTTCTTCAATTGATGCAAAACAGCTCTAGCTCACCTCTCATAAGCTCCTATAGTTTCTGCCACTTCTTTTTTTCTTCTTTTCCTATATTTTTTGTAATTATTGTGTGGCAAATAAAATAAAATAAAATAAATAAAATCTACTTTCTATCTTCCAAAAATTCGAACAAATTATGGCAAATTTGATATTCGATTTAATGGACCTAAATTATGGAATGAACTCGATGAAAGATTCAAGTGTCGTACTTCCAATCAATTTAAAAAAGAACTATAACTTCGAATTTCATTAGTCTCTATTAATCTTTACTGATATTTTGATGGTTTATATTTATTTATTTGGTTTTGTTTTGTTCTGTATATTTACTTTTGTACCAAGTTTATGATATTTATTTGTACCAATGTATTTGTTGTGCCTCTTTCCTGACTTTCACATTTTTAATTATCATAATTACGGTTCCCAGCTAGTTTAGCTTTTAATTATTTTGGGTGTTCCACTACAGTATGTACTGTTTATTTATTTATTTATAATTGTATTCTTGTAAATTCTTCTAGTTGTCTACAGAAGTAGAAATAAACTGTTCTTGTTGTTGTTGTTGGACTCAAACCACGACGAAAGGGTCTGTAGATCTTTGTTGAAGGAAAATTCTACAGTGGTGGGAGATACGTCTGACAGGTAGGCAGTCGTATCATCAGCGTACAGCCGCAATGAGACATTTGGAACACAGAAATTCAAGTCATTGTTAAAAAGGTTGAACAGCAACGGCCCCAATAGTGAGCCTTGAGGAACGCCAGATTTCACTGTTTTGAAGTTAGAGCATACGCCTTCTAATCTGATACATTGTTGACGACCTAGCAGATAGATGAACATCAGTTCCAAGGCATGTGGAGAGAAGACATAAGCCTTCAACTTCGCGAGCAAAAGACGGTGGTTTATGGCGTCAAACGCTTTGCTCAAGTCCGCCGCTACAGCTTCCTTGTTATCAATACTGTTCCTCCAATCTTCAGTCATTTTTTGCAATGCCGTGCAGCAAGAATGAGTTTTCATAAATCCAGATAAGTTTGAGGACAAAACGTTATGAAATGCATTCCAAGTTTGGTCGTAAATAACTTTCTCAAACACCTTCGATAGCGAAGTTAATATTGAGACAGGGCGTTAGTTTGATTTTTCTGTGTCAATCCCCCGTTTAAAGACAGGAGTAAGGCGCGCTTGCTTCCATTCAGACGGCAATGAGCGACTCAGAATACAGACGTTGATCAACTTAGTCACCTTTTCGGCAAGAACTGGGGATCCCAAACGCAAGATTCGTGGTGAAATGCCGTCTACCCCAACTGCCTTTCTCGGATTAAGGTGGTCCAAAATGTTACGGACATATGAAGTACTGACTGAGGAGTAATTAAACTCGCTTGAGAAACGTCGATTGCTTATTACCTTAATACTAGGATGGTCAGTGCAGTTAATGCCAAAGGTCCTTAGGTCGTACTCCGGAAATTCAAAGGATGAGCAGTATTCCAAGATGAAGGCAATGATAATGACTTTCCCCAGTACGTTTGTTGTCATTAACCAGGGGTACCCAACGACAATTTTCGGGAAAATATCTGTTCGGAAGACGATTTGAGATCTAGAATTTTCGGAACATTTGTTGTAAAATTTTTAGCTTGCATGCCTCTCCTAGGATTTTCGAACAAATAAAAAATGGTATACTTGCACATTTTTAACTAATTTTTACCCTAAAAAGTTCACCTAGAATTTTCGGGAGCCTATTTTCTGGCTAAAATTTTCGAAAGGTAAGTTTTGATCCCTATAATTTTCGGATCACTAGACTTTCAGCTAGGAAATCCGAACAGATGAAAAATTTTTAGGGGATAAAAATATGCCTATATCTACCGTTTAAATACTAAAATACATTTGATAATGCTATGTTTAAGTGGTTTTGAACTATATTCTCGTTGGGTGCCCCTGATTAACCGCCTAGAACTTAGTTATTTTAAGGTACACATACATCAATTTTCACCAACGCAAAATCAATGACCATCGTCCGCGTCAGAAGCTGAATAAAGCTGATTAGTGTCAAAAGTAAGGAAAACATAGCGAGGAGGACGCAGGGACAAAATCTGTGAAGAAAACCAATGTGTTTACATAAAATAAAAAAAATAGAGAGAGAAATTAAAGCATTATGGAGACTCTGTGGCCTAAAATGTTCTGAAAAAGCGACCTAAAATCACAATTAATAAATAAATCAGGATTTTAATACCTCCCCCGAGGTTCCAGGCCTCAGCAAATAAAAGTCCCTTTGGGGCTCTTAAAAGTTTTCCTAGAAGACGTGACCAAAGTTCCTTTAAGCGTGACTGATATTCTTAGAAAGACAGGAACATTTTCTGATTGGTTATCGTGTTTAGGGCGGCTCGGCTTGGGATCGAAAGAGCAACTTTGAATGTATTGGCTACAGACACTTGGATAAGGATAGCCTGATTCTCAGACGTCCGAGGTCGTTCGAGGTCCCTTTCGCTTCCCTCCCTGGCCCGTCGGGAGAGGGAGAGAAGCGAAAGAGACCGCGAACGACCTCGGACGTCCAAGAATCAGGCTAGCATAAGGAGGACTTATTTTGTATGCTCTTTTTCTTTACCGTTTACGATGCCGCTTCTTAAATCTTATGTAACCTGGAACAACAAAGGAGGGGTTGGCAAAACTACGCTAACTTTTCACGTGGCTACGCATTACGCACTGACTCGGCCTCCTTTAGCTTTGTCTTCTGAGACAGTTTTGGTGATAGATCTCTGCCCTCAAGCAAATGTTTCAATGGCGGGAAATGGGAAAAGGGAAAGAGGAAAGAGGAAAGCGGAAAGAGGAAAGAGGAAAGCGGAAAGCGGAAAGAGGAAAGCGGAAAGCGGAAAGAGGAAAGAGGAAAGAGGAAAGAGGAAAGAGGAAAGCGGAAAGAGGAAAGATGAAAGAGCAAGCTGAAAAACGTTTTAAGTGTCACAAAACAACCTTTCGTTTGCTGAGCCCAGCGTAAACCAAACGCTAGACTTGAGATCTATAAAGCATTTCAGGATCGCTTGACTTTTCTTAATCGACATATGATAGTTTGGATTGGTTGGATTCTTAGATAAGTCAAATTTATTGAAAATACCGAACTCCCGGTCATTCAGTGTTTTGAAAGACCTAAACCAGACCTAAACTTCGCCCCGTATGTTCTCTATATTTACTCATGTTATGAAACCCGTACGTGACACAAACAGAGAGCCTGGGTTACCTGTGGTTCACCGCCGTCAGTTGAGAGGAATTTGCGACAGCTAAGCCATTTAAAGCTCAGGTTGCTACTTTCGCGGTTCAAAGTTTAACATATTTCCAGTTTACTAAAAATTTTCAAAACATTTTATAGTCTTTAATATTTTTAAAGAGCCGGTTCTTGGAATATGAAACTAATGACACTGTCGGTGCCATTTATCTACATAATTTCCGTCATAGGCGAAGTGTTTTCATGAAAAGAAGTTCATTATTTTGGGAAAATACAAGTTATATTTACATTAACCAATGTTTATACATTCTCGCCCAAGTTTCCATTTTGAAAGGAATAAAATCGTACTAAAAAAAAAAACAAAAAACGCCCCAGACGTTTGACCGCGGTTGAACGGAAAGGTAACACCAGGCAGAGGGAGGGACTTCAAAAAAGTATGTTACATTGTAGGTCCTCTGGCAAATTTCCCCGAAACGCGCAATTCCTAGAAAAACCGGAACTCTTACTGATTGGTTGGCTGAAGACACGCAATTTGCATGAGTCATTGGATCATCAATGTTGGCTACAAGCAGCCCCTCTCTCTTCTTTCTCCGTGACCAGTCCGCGTTAAGGGAAACGCACGAGAGAAGAAAATGACCACCCTCCTCGAGAGAAAATAAGAGACTTCTCGCAGTCTACATATTTGCAAATCTAGGTTAACACAAGTTCCGTTTCTCATTGTTTCACTAAGGTGCTGCAACGACTGCCACGAGCCTAATCTTACGTGATGATACGATCCACAAACTTCCCAGGATTACCACTAGTAAAATCCTACGTGATCTGGAATAACAAAGGAGGAGTCGGAAGAACAACGCTTACCTACCACATGGCCACAGAGTACGCTACGCTAAACCAATCCAAAACAGTTTTAGTGATAGATCTTGGCACGCAACCGAATGCGTCATTGGCATTGTTGGGGTCGCTTGAAGCACTCAATTATTTGATGTCACAAGAAACGACAGTCAGTTTCTACCTTCATCTGGCTACCTCCCCGTTTTGTTTTCCTTGTCCTGAAAATTACTTAACCCGTGTGAGCTTTTTTAACGCCCAAATACCCGAAAATATCATACTTCTCTGTGGCGACAGTAACCTTAAAATGGTTGGTCAGTCTTTGGACCAGACGAGAAACGCAAGCAACCTTTGTCACTGGGGCGGCGTCGCCTCTTCGGTCTTTTATTTTATAGAAGGAGTTAAAAGGATAGGAGCCTACAATGATTTGGTTGTTTTTATCGACACGTCGAGTCCTTCGTTCTCTGTGCTCACCGAAATGGCTCTTCTTGGGGCTGAGAGGTAAATCATCCCGGTCAACGCCGACGACTTCTCCCGAGAAGCGCTCAAAGCTGTGCTATATTTTGTATACGGAATCGTTATCGAACCGTATACCATGCCTTTTCCATTTAAGTTGTATCGCGCACAACTGACTTGACAAATGACAAAGCTAGAATGTTGAATTTAAGGCTACCAAAGATACATTTAGTCATTAACAACAGAGTAACAATGTATGCGTCTAGCCCAGCTAAAGCATTCGGTTTAATGGGAGATAGTATTTTGCAGGTTCTCAGGGATGCCTTTAAGATTGATCCCTGGTGTTTTGCGTATCGTGAGTTGATCTGTTTCAATCCGGCGGAAGACCCTATGCGTGATTATTTTGAGGAATTTCAAGACTTACACACCGTTGGGATAGTGGCTCTCCACACTGGATGTCCGCTTGCCACTTTTTTTTACCTGAATGTACCATTTCTTGGTGAAACAATTCAACTAAATCGTTCTCAGATAAATTGTTACTTGCAAAGTCTTCAAAGACTAGTGGAGAAGCTTTGAATTCGCGTCATGTAAGGAAATCAGGATTCCGGAATCCGAGCAATTTTTACTTGTGGAATCCGAAATACAGGCCAGTGAAGTCAGGATCCCACATATAACGATTGAAATCCAGAATCCAAGTTCCACAGACTTTCAAAGACTGGAATCCAGAATCCAAGACTGTCTTGAATTCCCTTACATGGGGCGATTTAAATGCTTAAGGCGGAGGAAACTCGCGGTGGGCCCCTTTCAGTCAAACAACTTAACACCGTTTTAGTCTTCATTGCGATACGTTATTCTGATTAATTGTAAACTCTATTATTATTATAACAAATACTTTTTTTAACACAGT
>BOPM01001977.1:4611-21149 GCA_022179025.1 Porites australiensis
AAGGTTTCATTTGGAATTTTGTGGAAGATTATGGTTGCATTGTTGACGATTAAGTGGCTTATTAGAGTGGAGAAGGTGAATTGAAGTTCAAATCATGTAATTTGCATTTTAGTTGGAATGGTGATTTGAACTTCAACATTCGCGATGTCGAGTTTTCCCTTTATAATTTCAACTTGTTCAAAGTAACTTCAAGTTCGAACGATTCTATTTCGACTGCGTTCATTGCGATTTCAAATTCATATGACGAGATTTCGACATGGATAGTCTAATTTTTGAACTTCAAATTGTCTTTTATTTTCAATTATTTTTGTCCGCAAATGTACGCCATAAAACAACCTTCTTTCATTTACCAGACATGTTTCGAAGGTACATCCGTCATCTTCAGTGTTACATATTTTGAAATCGCCGTTGAATTTAAATCGCGCGCGATGTTACAAAGTTCGTTACATTGCGTTGGCAATATTGCGTACTGAAAAGTTTAAAATTAGTGACGTTTAGCTGCTTACTGGGAGAGAGTCAGGTTTATGTGTTTCACCTGCTGGTTGAGGTAGGGTTTCTCCCATTATATGAACATAGATTCTTTGAGTTTCACTTGTTTGTACCAATGTCACGCATTCATAGACGAACAAAATGTGGAGCTACGTGATTGGCGATAAATAATGATGCAAGAGCTCCAGAAATAGTATTTACAAACAAGAAAATTTTCGTTTGAAACGCCGAGCAAGCTACTCTTTGAAGTCTTGGGAGACACTTGTTTTCTGTACTCACTTTTGACACGTTTCAGAAATAACTTCTCAGAAGGGCAGGATGAAGGGATTCTTTGCAGCTATTGCGCTCGCTTATTTCATAGCGACACTTGCAAACTCGTTTGTCAAGCCCACGAAAAGCGATCAGATGAGAAAAGCTCAGTGTCATATGAACTATAATACTAACTTCTACGCAGGGCCGAACTGCAAGAAAATTGAGCAACAACTGGCCGAAATAAAAGAGGACATCATGCGCATCAGGGAAATGAAAAGAAACGAAACCAGAGCAGAGGCCGTAAAAGGTTTGTAAAAACGTCTTATATATTTATATACCACTTATCTTATTCACTGAATCGAAGTTCAAAACAAAACGAAGGAAATGCTGTAAAGTATACCGAGACAAGTATATATCATAGATAATTAAAGAGGGCTCAGTCTTAAGTTAACATCCACTGAATAGCTACTTCTACTATATACTTTCATGCAGGACCGAAGTGCAAGAACATCGAACAACAACTTAATGTAATGAAAACAGAAATCCTGCAAGAAATAAGAGACATGAAATGGAACAAAACCGAAGAAAATGCTGTGAAAGGTTTGTAAAAAATGCGCCTATAGTCATACATATTCAAAGGGCCTTCGCTGACTCCCTTTATTAATCGCTACATGCCTCTATGCAGCCCCTATGCAGGACCAAACCGCAACAAAATCACGCAAAACTTGACGGAAATAAAGCACGAAATCCTCAGTTATAGAAAACATGGCAATCACAAGAAACCCAAATGAAGGAAATACAATTGTAACAAGTTTTGGAAAATATTGCAGTAAAGTACTAGTTCGTGCATTACTTTTTTCTTCTACCCTTGGAAGATTCGAATTCCTTTTATTGAACCCAAATACGTGTTCTCTACACAGGGCCAAATTGCACGAAAATCGACCAACAGCTAGAGGAAATAAAAAAAGAACTTCTCCAAGAGATCAAGGCAATTAAAACTGAAAAAACTGGAGAGAATTGTCTTAAGGGTAAAGAACAGTTTGTATATTCAATTAAGTTCTCTTAATGTTATTTTTTTTATTTGCGCGTTCTCCATCATCCGCACCTAACAATAGGAAATATTAAGCACTCGCTCTTCAAATATTACTTTACTATGATACTTAATTTACTCTCTATTATTCTGGCTTCTGACCATAGAAACAGTGTAGGGATAAAGAAAAAAAAAGAAACCTTCTAATGAAAACCTTTTTTGTTATTAGTTTACAAGAACTGCTCTGAAGTCTACAAGTCAGGTGACAAGATCAGTGGAGTGTATAAAATCAATCCTGATGGTTTGGGTGAATTTGAAGTGTTTTGTGATCAGAAAACAGCCGGTGGAGGTTGGACAGTGTTTCAGAAGAGGCGAGATGGCTCTGTTGATTTCTTTCGCGGTTGGGATGATTACAAACGCGGTTTTGGCAACCTGACCGGCGAGTTTTGGCTCGGTTTGGACAAAATTCATCGTCTGACTGTAAGCGGTGGTTATAAACTCCGTGTCGACTTAGAAGGTTCTCCGGGCAAAACTCTGTTTGCAGAGTACGACTCATTTGCAGTGAAAAACGAGACAGCGAAATATAAGTTGAGTTTGGGAAGTTATTCAGGTAAACTCGCTTCGCTTGGTGCACTAAAATTGTTGACTTTATTACTTGTAGGAAGCTACCCACCCACCCTTCCCCTAACCCTACGACAATTTCTCAAAATGTTGGATTAGAGGAGGATTAGGTGAGCAGTTTCCCAGATCTCTCTTCTCTCATTTGCATCCAGTATAGAACAATGAGTGTGAAGTCAGTTTGAATTCCTAATAACTGGTTTGCGAATAAAGTTGCAGTATAAATGAATTTATAAAACTGAACAGAGCTGTCTGACGTACACAACTAATAAAGGGCTTTCAAAGTTTTGACTGTACAGCAACCATTTTCTTCCAAAAGTGTGCGTCAACCTCTCTGTGCCTTATATACCATACAATGCCATTTTGATGATGTTATGATGTTATGATCTCAGGTACCGCTGGAGATTCCCTTGGTTATCATAATGGTATGTCATTTACCACCAAGGATCGTGATAATGACAAGCGCGGTGGTAACTGTGCCTTGAGTTTTAAAGGCGCCTGGTGGTACAAATACTGCCACAAATCCAACCTAAATGGTCTGTATCTTCAAGGGAAGACCGACTGCAAAGGACTGGCATGGAATGAGTGGAAATACTGCTATTCCGTCAAGAGGTCCGAGATGAAGATACGGCCAAAAAATTTTTAAGATGTCGCTGTTCTAACTCATCAAGAAGCTCCTCTAGAAGAAAAGTGATCAAGTTAACTTTACTATAAGGGTGCAAGCAGTGTGGAAAAGGAACTTCTGCAGGTTTCGTTTTCACTCTGTTGGTAATTTAATTTAAGAAGAAAAGGTTTAACCCGATCAGTTTTTTACCGGTAGAAAACTGTAGTAGCATCAAGGGTCTGACTCAGTAGAATTATTTAAGTACAGGATCATTTCTGTAACAGGAATGCTATCATAAATAAAGGTACTTTTGAGCGCCAGTGACTGTATTCTTTGTATTGCCTTGTTAAACTGTAAACGCAGAAAAAACTGACTAAACTAAAATTTACGCTCTTTTTTTCTTGTCCTCTTACGCATGAAGTTGCCTTTCTCTTAATTTTGAGCTTGAAAACAACGCATTTTGTCCAATGGGTGGTCAGCCAGCTTTTTTTCCCCTGGTTATTTTACTGTCAGCTACGAGGATGGTTCTTCTGACTCTTAAGATAAAATCCCAGGTTTTTTCACCAGTACTGTCTTGTGGAACTGCAGAGTAGTAGCTGATGCTATATATCTATTCCTCAGTATACCACACATACGAAAATGAATACGCATTTTAAGTATAGTTATATAATCAAGTCACTTTCCCTCACCGCGAATTAAAAAAACTTTGACAAAACCAAAATCATCTCTAGTGGCCAGTATCTGCTTATCGTTAGACAATATGAAGATGAAAATTTGTTATGATCTATGTTTTAGTGACATCAGGGTTGCCATGGCAACGTGACGCCATTGTACCTCCCGTAGTTGCCTCGGTTGTGGCAAAGTTTCCAGTCGAAATGCCCACTGGACAGAGAGCAAACCGTTTTCTTTTGTAGGTTTAAACAGTGGCTAATAATGCTCTACATGTAAAACAGAGTTAGAGGAGGACTGGCACTAGTCAATTGAACACCACTAATGCCAATTGTAACGATTCGGGGACCATTCCGAGCTGATTTCGCATACACTTTGTGGGACCAATGCTTTGATACAGAGAAATTGGAGCTACACGTTTAGAAAGTGGTGGGAATCGTTAGTTACAATTTTCGAACCCCGGAGGCTGGAGGGCGTAGTCGATCGCGTGACCAAGTAATTTGTGATTTCTTTTTTCAAGTTTTTTTTAAAGATTAGTTTACTTTACCTTCTATTATTCCTCGTGGATGTCTTTAACAATAATTGGAAAATGTGCATAAAAACCACCTTGTCTTTGTTAAAATCAGATTATCGAGGAATTCATTACCCGTGGCGTCGTGTCCGGGTGATCCCATTTAACCCTCTGAGGCAATATGTTCTTACCCTTTTCATAGCTGGTGACCATTAACGGGCTGAATTATTGAAAAAAAACTAAGTATTCGTCAAAGCTAAGTGTTAAGTTACTAGTTTTTTCGATGTTGAGATGCGGCATTTGTCATGGCTCCTGCATTCGATCACTGACATTTTCAAGTTGGATTGGGGGTAAAAGTCGCCAAGCCAAGATACACTGTATGAACGCTTTTAGTAGAAGTATAAAACCTCTTAGTGTTTCATCTTTGACATTTTGAAATTAATTCGGAGGCTAGATCTTGTTTACCGGTTGGTACCAGGGGACTTGGCACACAGAAAGACGGTTTATGTGATTTATTGCCGTAGAATATAGCCGAGGGTATGAAATATAAAAACTGATATTGAAAGTAAAAAGTTTCGTTAGATTGAAATGCTTAGTTAGCAGAAGCATTTTATAAAGGGTTCTCACTTCATGGTAAGGCCGTGCAGATGAACTTATGCTCTCAATTCCGGAAGTGAAAATTGGTCACGTAACCGTTGAATGATTTTTTGTATGCATTCCTTCAAATCAAGAGACTATAAAGGGGACAGAGAGGGCATCCCCCATATACACCCTATTCCATAGGTAATTCGTCTCGAGTTATTTTTAGAATCGGGATAAAGTTACCTCGCGCGATTCGCGGATGTTTCGTGGAGGTTTCGCATGACCAAACGCCGTGCAAAACATGTCGGGCGAGAGGCAATGAAAGTGTAAAAAGATCGAGAGCATTCCTGAATATTGAAGCGAAATGAGTCGGCGCTCACCTGGGAAAAAGGAATCGCTGGACTCTTTGACAACCCGTGAAATCAGTTTAACTCGAAGTTGTCGTAACCTCAGTGCTTTAATAAAATGAGAAATTTCGCCGGTCTATTGAAACCGGTCGTTTGTACAATTTAGGGAGTTTAAGATCCAACGACGCGGACGACAACTAGAACGTCAAAAAAACAATAGGTTTAATTAGCAAAACAACAACTTCGCACGTGCAACACACTTTTTTGTTCATTTCTTTCCCGTTTTTGCACGACTACGACGTGAAAATGCCTAATTTCGCGTTTTATGGAGGACGTAAATAAGCAACGACGAAATTTTATTTCTCTTTCTGAGCTTGAATATGGTCCCTTGAAATTCAGCTTTAGGAGGGTTCGCCTACAATTGACAAAGTAAGTGGGTAGGAATAATCGCTATAAAGACTGAAAAAAATAAACATCAAACCAGAAATTGCTCTCTTCAAACTGTAAATTATAAATGATCCTGAGAGAATATTCAGTGTGTTAAGGATTTCCCTGCTCTACTGTTAGCTCTATACAAGAGAGGAAGGGCGATTCTTTTTTAATTTCGGTTTCGCTGACACAGCTTTCGCAGAAATCTCGCTGTAGTCGTTTTCGTCGACAAAAGGAATAGCAAAATCGCTCTCCGCGTCTTCCCCCATTTTGTTCTGCGTCATTTCGTGAAGGACGCGTGGCTCTCAGCGTGGGTCATCCACGCGGAACACATTCGCGCTATGCGATTGGCTGTTGTCTAATCCCCCTTGAGATCTGTGGTGTTAAAAATATCTCGAGACGAATTACCTATGGAATAGGGTGTATATGGGGGATGCCCTCTCTGTCCCCTTTATAGTCTCTTGTTCAAATACATGTTCGGCGAATCCAACTTGCTGAGAAAGCCCAGCTCCGTCAGGAAAATGTAAGTTGGTATTATATTATGAAGATGTGCAAGTCTTAATTTGCTGAAAAAGAAGTTGAAAAGACCCTTTAATTTCATGATCAAAAGATTTGACTCTTTTCTTCCCGAAATTGTCACGGATTCAAGACATGTTTTTAGACAAACGGCTCGTTAAATTGTTTGCCTTTGGTTTGCTTATTAGTTCGAACTGATTTTGGAAGAAAGGCCAATGAAAAGCACTTTTAAAATCTGATCTCTGATCTTAAATTCAGAGATAAGGTCGGAAAACCTTCCCACCAAAACGACAAAACGTCTCACGTCCGGTCTTCACGCTGGTGTCTAAACAAACGTGTCAGCTAGCTGCGTTATCTTGACAAATTATCTTGTAGTTTGATCGAAATTTGTATAGAACGAAGGGACGGCAGAAATACAATCTATGTCTTTGATTTTGCAACAAGTTGGTTAAATTTTTACGTCAATCTAGCTTTTGAGTGAATGCAATCTTTGAAACAATAGTAATCTATTCCCTATTCCCAGTGCTCGCTCGCGTAACACTGGCCTTAATTCTGACGAATCTATTTCAGGAGTGTGTGTGTGGGTTTCTCCAAGAGACTATAAAGGGGACAGAGAGGGCATCCCCCATATACACCCTATTTCATAGGTAATTCGTCTCGAGTTATTTTTTAAGTAATGGTCCAGCTAAGAAGCAGGCAGAAAAACAATAGCCCGCGGCAATAGCGTCAGTTATTTTTCAGGCGCTAATTTCTCTAATCAAATTAAATCTGAATGCTCTGATTGGTCAATGCAGCGAAACGCGCGAAATTGGAATTTTAGAGTTGAATTAAGATAGCTTAAAACTCAAACGAACAACTTTTTATTTCGTCTATTGCTTTGTTATGTTGAAACATATAACATATCTGAAATTTAAAAGATTTCTATGCGCCAAAGCCGAGGAAGTTAAACTGATATGAAATTACATGAAGAGGAGCACAGTGTTACATCAATCAGCGACGTTGGGAACAACATTTACGTCGGCTCTCTCCTTTATTTTCGCGGGACTTAAATTTCGCGAAAATTTTCTCGGCACATTTCGCGAGTCTTTAATTTCGCGATCGCGGAGAAAAATTGTGTTTGCAGGGAATTTAATTTCGCGAAATTGACGATTAAGTGCCTTTATTTTTTCTTTTTACAAAAATTGTACGTTAATCAACGACGATGCAGGCTTTAAGATGGCCAATTCTAATCAAGATTTCATCGGCATTCACTTTTGTGTGGCGTTCGTGGATTCCATTTGGAAGCCCATCGTCGGGGAGCTTTTGAGATGTTCTCACGAACGAAACGATCGTTACGCAATCGCAGCTAACAAACGGCTCCGTGGTCGCCTGGCCGATTCGATCATAGGCCATTTGCCCAGAGAGATTTCTAGAGCTACTCGCTTTTTCGTATTGAGAGGTGGAATGGTTCATCTTAAAGTTACCGATGAAAACTATCATCGATCCCCATTGATTCAGCGAGGTCTGGAAATTCCTGTTGAGGTGATATGTGAAATGAACGATACACCAAGGAACAGGGCAATAATGGAAAGATACAAGACACTCGGAACTACACACTACAAGGAGCCGGGACAGGGTGGTCAATTTGACGACTGTACAAAGGATGTATTGGAGGAACTGTGCGAAGATGATTGCTCAGATGCCGAAGAAGAACTTGAGGCGAATCTTGACACAGATTAACATCTAAAGTTGATAGATGATAGCTCCTTGTACTAACACCTAGTTGTGTTACTGAAATTGCCAGTTAAGAAATTCGGCCGAGTGAGACTGAGTACAAATTTTCGTTGAAAACAATTATGGCGGAGAATGCAGACATGGAAGGACGATGAGTTTTTGCTCGGTTTTAAGTTTTCCCGCGTAGAAATATAAAGAAAAGGTTTCTATGAACTTTTTTAATGGACCTTTTGGACATCAGGAGGCGTGATGTATGAACTGTTCATGGGTGACTTCACTTATCGTGATTCGGGATCTCGGCAAGTTCAATTATTTTTAAGCTTCATGAATTTTCGAGCGACCATCTTGCTCCATCTGTTATATTTTTCCACTTACTGTGGTATTAAGATTCTCTTCCTTATCTTAAACATAAGCTACGAGCACAATATATTGGTATGAGTCTTGCAACAGTCATATGTGAATGTTCATTAAATCACTGATTTTCTACTTCGCTGTTCGTAAGTTTGTTTGTGTACACCGGGAGGCACAACAAATATTTATGGGCTTAAATACAGAATACAGGGCCAATTTAGTAAAAAACCAGGGTAAATGTTCCAATCACTTTGCTTCACAAATACTCGGTCAGTATAAGCTATTTTTAGTATCAGAAGACTGGGAGGGGTTTACTGAACCTTCAGAACCTTCAGAACCTTCACTGGAATGTCATTGGAGTGATAATCAATACATTTCCAACAGCAATACCGTATTTAGTAGTTTTGTATTTTATAGTGACTTCGGTTTCAAGTATTTCCTTGAAGTTGTTGGTACAAAAATTACCATTTAGTTATGAATTATACTTGAAATGATTATAGTGGTTTAGTGTAAGAACAAGAGGATGTCAGTCAGCACGACACAACTGAGACAAATACGACGAGAAAATAAATCGTCCAATTTAGAGAGACACACGAAAGCCAAACTTGATAAGTAGAATAATTATTCTCGGCCACAACCGAGTGAATAAACGGCCACCAACCACACAAGAAACTTCAAGACAGCATATTTTAAAGCCCGGACCCAATCGACAAAAATACCGACATAAGAAGTTATTCTCGGCCGCAACCAAGTGAATGAATTTATTAGTGTGAACTCTTGATGAACGTGCGCTTTCATCAAAACGTGACTAGCCAAGCAGTGAAATAAAATTCAGTAAAACGGCTGCCAACTGCACAAAAAACTTCAAGACAGCATATTTAAAAGCCGGCCCCAACCGACAAATATATCGACATGGGAAAACGACTCACAAACTCACAGGATTTGGTTATTATCGATTTTCTCGGAAACTCATCGATATTTAGCCAAACGAACTATGCAGCGATTTGTTTTACATCAAGGTCTACCTAACCTGAGAATATGGGCCAAATTGAATTTTGAGCTGTTGCCACGAAATGTTTGACCGATGGCAACATTTGCTCTTAAAGTTTATATATACCATTTTTGACAGAAAAAGTACCCTCTTCATATACCTTGCATTGAAAAGTGGTGCCCCCTTAATATATCTACCCTGTACTTCATTAGAATAAATCGCTTTAAACAGGAAGTCTCCCTGTCGTTTGTGTATAACGTTCATAATTAAATCAACATGATAAAGTCATTTTTCAAAGGTGCGCCTTTTCTAATCAAATTTAAATACTAAAATGATAGCTTCTCCTACCCTTTCATAAACTTAAACTCGTGAATTTTTTATCCTTTGAGCCCTTTCGGATGGAATCTCCCGCCCTGTATAGCCATTTTAGGGAGTGTCCTTCCGGCCATGCTTTTTATAAATTTTTAATCATCATCTTCTTTGGCGACAAATTTCTTTAACGCAGCTACAACTTTCGCTGAATCCAATGGTTCAATGAGAGTTTCTTCACAAAATTTTTGTCCTGCTTTATCGATTTTGCCTGCTGCTAACTTACTAGGAATTAACGCCTTGACCATGTCTTGCACGTTAAATTCAGGATGAGCCTGAATACCAAATATATTTTCCGTAAACTGAATCATTTCATGTTGGCAGGTTGCAGAGCTCGCCAAACTTTGAGCCCCAGCGGGGAGGGATGCAACACAATCCTCATGGGACTCAAGCAATCGTAGAGAACCACGGCTCTCGAGAAGATCTCTGAAAGCTCTGTGTAATCGATTGTATTGGTCGACTGTTTCGATCTTCTCACTTTGCAGGACAAATTTCCCGGATGGATTGACAGTGACGCTGCCCCCAAGAGCTTCCGCAATAACCTGATGTCCAAAACAAACGCCAACAACGCGAGGCTTTGAGGGATGTTTAGCCGCTGTGCGTATAAACGTTTTTAAATCCTCGACCCACTTTGAATCTTCGTTTGAAGATCGGGCACTTCCCGAAATGTAAAAGCCAGTAAAAGTATCTAAATCTTCTTCCGAAGGCAGCTCGCCGTAAATCGTGGAAAATATATGCCATTCTTCAAGCTCAGACTTCCGCTCGTTCCGGAAGACATCGATGTATCGTTTTCCCACACCCAGAACGCCACCAAGTTTTTCATTATCACTGCAAACTAGCACACCATAGTGGGTAACGTTGAACCTCAACATGTTCGCTGGCATTTTGACAGATAAAAATGTGTGGCAATCTATAAAAGAAAGCGAAACGGTGGACGAAGATAATGTTTAAATACCACAGGTCACCCAAACTCGAAATATGATCGGCATTGTTGCGTAACACTCGAAATATAAGGATTTGTATGGGAAAAAAACCAATCGTTTCTGTAACCTACGAAAATGAAAGGATTTCAATCAAAAACAGCTTAAAAATGTGTGTTACGTCTCTCCTGTGTGATCCATGGGCCGATATATGGCCGTTTTATGGGTTGTATTGTAAACAGTTTTCTCTATATAGAGCAACCGGTTCCAACTAACACCTATTAAATGGCCATAAATTGGTTCGGAAACCACGCAGAAAAGAAGAAACACACAACTTAAAGGTTAGCTTTTAAAATTAGTTTTCTATTTTAAGTAATTTTTCAGGGCGTGATAGCAGGTGCTAAGGTGTTTGAAGCTGAAGGGGCTATTTTGATATGAATAAATAAAGTTCTCTCTCACACGTTCTCTCTCTTTCTAGAATGACGGGCGGCACACCATCCAAGATCCGGTATTATCACAGGTGGCCCAACCTCGAATTCCCTGCTCGCACAGGTCCGTTTTTCCCCGCCGAATACCAGGGAAAAGAGGCCTAAAGATATGACCCTGAAACTGGCCATCGTCACTGTTGCGTAACGATCAAAATATAGGGATTTGTAAGGAAGAAAAACAATTGTTTCTGTTGCCTACGAATGTAAAAGGATTTAAATAAAAATCAGCTAATTTTAAAAGCCGTATAAAATTAATACAATACCAAGATACGATTCTACAAGTAAAGGCTGTAAGATGTAACAATAGATAAATAAAATGAATGAAAACATTATAGTTTTAACCTAGAAGAAAAACTTTACAACCAATGGTGGACTAGAGAAAATTTAATTAAAAGTTAATTCGGTCGCTGCACGTTTGCGGTGACCACCTGTTAAGACTGTTGACCAAATTTCTTCCGACATTTTTCCCGATTGGGGGGAGGGGTGGGGGTGTGATCCAATTTCGTCCCGCTTATGATTCCGTTTAATACTCTGATTTTTTATTGTCAACGACAAGGTCATGAGAGCTCTTACGACTTCGCGTAATCTTCTGCTTCAACTCCGACTTCCACTCTTCAACTTATTCTATCTCTCCGACTCCGATTCCAACTCCAACTCCGATTCCGTTTACGACTCCGACTCCAGCTACCACTCCAAACTTCGAGGCCAACCCGACCCTTACTCCGACTTTAACTCCGTCTCCGACTCTGATTTAGGCCAAATTTTAAAATTAAAACAGGTAAACTGATCCTTACAGCAGGAAAAGTGAAAGAAAAAAAAAACAAAAACAAAAATACCGACATTTCGGTTTGAAACACAGTGTTTCTGATTCAGACGTCGATTTCGACCCCGACCGCGACTTCGATCAACTTCCATCCCGACTATGACTCCGACACTAGCGTAACAATCCGAGGGATACTCAACAAAGTTTTATATGCGGAGGCACCGCCCTGCCCTACATATGGCCTAATAAGGCCCTTACCCATTTATATACTATTTGGGACACAGAAAACGGATGCCTTCCGTATACGCGTATCTTTATTTATTGAAAGATGTCAAGAGAGAATGCACGTATACCTTTCAAAGGCGGTTGTATTCGCAGGCTATTACTAAACTTGTGAATAATTCGCTAAAGCCGGGGAAGCCGTCTTGTCATTCTCGTGTGGCGTTTAATAAAAGAGAAAAAAATTCAGTGCTAAGGTGCTTCTGCTTCTGGTCGAAATATTTTGAGCTATCCTGTTAGATTTTATATATACCGGGGCCGGGTTGTTCAAAGCTGGGTTAAGATAAACCAGCGGGTTATCGCTACAGCGTGTCGCTAATCAGCGGGTTATCGCTAATCGACCTTCGAAGAACTTGGCCGGAAGCCAAAAACAGGCCCCCTTTTTGGATGGAGACTCTCCGACTAGAGGACTATTATCAAGAGTTCCTCATCGTGGCGCAGAACGCAGATTCTAATGATGGGCACATCCCTCTGGGTGCGTTCCTTTGGGACGATCCGGATCAGGATCAGTGATCCGAGATCAGTCGGATCATGGTAGATCAAATGAACCGATGAATCCTTGTCCCGAGTGGATTCATCGGTTCATTTGATCTACCACGATCCGAGTGATCTCCGATCACTGATCCTAATCGGGATCATCCCAAAGGAACGCACCCTCTGTCTATTGGAACGAAAACGAGTGACATGCGCAGCTTGAGATCTCTCCATACCTTATACGTTGTTCCTGGAGACCAAAACAAAAATCAACGGATTGAATAAACCTTTAATACTCATATCATGCGACTTTTCCCTTAATTTAGACAGTTATCCTTTCTGACAAAAATAGCTACAATTTGGCACTGACTCCTTTATCAACTTTACAATGTTCTTTCTATTTGTCAAGTATCCTCTTTAGACGCAAATTTCTTCAATGCAGCCACAACTTTTGCTGAATCCAATGGCAGATTAAGAGTTTCTTCGCAAAATCGTTGACCTTTTTGGTCAATTTTACCTCTTGCTAACATACCGGGAATTATCACTTCTTTGTAATCTTGCACATTAAATTCTGGATGAGCTTGAATTCCAAATATATTTTCCGTAAACTGAACCATTTCATGTTCGCAGGTTGCAGAGCTCGCCAAACTTAGAGCTTTAGCAGGGAGGATTTCAACAAAATCTCTATGAGACTCAAGCAATCGTAGAGAATCATGGCTCTCAAAAAGCTCTCTAAAAGCTTTGTGGCCTTGAAAGCGAAAATGTTCCTTAGCTTTGATCTTCTCGCTTTGTAGAACAAATTTCTTCGACGGAGAGGAAGTTACTTTTCCTCCCAGTGCCGAGGCGATAACCTGATGTCCAAAACAGACGCCAACAATACGAGGCTTAGCAGGGTGTTGGAAAGCTCTTCGGATAAATGTCTTCAAATCGTTGATCCACTTGAGGTCTTCGTTTGGAAGCAGAGGACTTCCGGAAATGAAGAAACCGGTGAAAGTATCTAAATCTTTTTCCGACGGCAGTTCGCCGTAAACTGTGGAAAATATAAGCCATTCTTCTTGCTCAGGGTTGCTCTTATTTCCAAATACATCGATATATCGTTTTCCCATACCAATAATTCCACCGAATTTTTTATCGTCATGACAAACTAGCACACCGAAGCAAGGGCGGTTTATCCTAGACTTGTTCGCTGACATTTTGAAGGCACAAATGAGTTAAAGTCTGATAGTGAAGCCACTCCCAACATCAGGTAGAAACTCCAGTTTAGTGCTCAGTTTCAGCAGCTGTGCCTGATCGATCTGATTAGAGATTGGTGGACTTAAGTAAAATTCATTAAAAATTTAACGCTTCTTACTTCAACCACCTGTTAGCAAAATTTCTTCGTTAAATCTCCCAGATCATTAAAGATAGGTCAGTCGTGAAAATTATTACCATACGGTAAGGGGAAAGTGCGTCTAAATTTACCATCGCTAAGCATAACAAATCCAGCCTATCTCGGCAGAGGATGTAGTGAGGGGAAAGCCAAGAATGGTGTCGTCAGTTCCCCACGAGACAAACGGGCTCGAAACACGTGACCCGAAACGCATATGACGCGCAGAATAGTGAGGCCAAGGAACTATTGACCTTATTAGGCAAGATATTAAAGAACTAGATTAACCCATGGAGGGTTGTGACGTCACCAATTAAGTAATTGAAGCTTGCTTTAGGCGGGAAATGGTATTGGCCACCTGCTTTTTTGGCGGGAAATCGCAAGTTCAACGGCGTAATCTGAAGATGATGCGCCAGTTCTTTGTTCCCCATCCCTCCTCCCTCTTCCTCGTCGATGACCGGGGCATTTACTTTTAAGGTGATTCCCTTGTTTTGCACTGCGCATCTGTTACTGCACATAACAAGATGGCCGACGTAAAAAAGAGCATGTGAAGTAACATTATTAAAATGAAGTTGACTGAAGAGAAACGCTATTGGAATTTTTGCGGTTGTTTCTTGCCGAGGTGAGACTCAATGTGTGAGGAATGTGCATAACGTAAGCAGTACGCGTGTTGCTGAGTTCGACTTCCTCACGGAGAACCTCGATAGTGGATATGTTTAACTTGTGCTTACTCACTTTGATTTTCATTTAAACCCTTTCTTTATCACATTGTGTCCTAAATGTGATACCTCGATGTAAATTCTGTAAAAATGGATTTTTTAATACTTTCTTCCCCCTTTCACATACATTCTATTTTGAAACTCGCCCCAGTCCTCTCTCAAAAATGGGAGAAAATGCATTTGGTGCGCACTTTCTGCAGCTCTACCGCAAAAACGAGTACGGTGACCCCCATTTTTTATTTCATGATTTTAATAAGGACAGTGCTTCCTTTCGATGACAAAAAAATTGGCATAAATCTATGTTCAGTTTTTTTTGGCAGTTTTACTAAATTGTACGGATTGAGCTATCACGGGTCGAACAGCGCGTGTCCAATTTAATTGTATTTTTGGGCGTAAAGTAAAAATAGGAGCATTAAAAGGCATTTTTCTGGTATGTAAGTGGATAAACAATACAATAAAGTCAAATTCTGTGCGATACCACATGCATCATCGAAAAAATCTCTCTTTTTTGTCTAGTTTTGGGCTGCGCGCGGTTTTTGTCAAAGGGTCCAAAATAACCGTATTTGTCAGCGTTGTGACGTCAAAACGAGAACGGTGATCCCCACTTTTTATTACTTTTTTATCATCTTCATGACTTGTTTCATCAGTGTACCAAGTTTCATCTACAATCTATGTTATGTTCTTTTACTAAGGAATCACCTTAATGCAAGTAAAGGAAAGGAAATCCCTCCCTCCCCGGGGCCAATGTGGATAGTTAACTTTCCCGACCAACATGTCAACTCAAATTTTGTCTCAGTAGTAATTGAAATTTTTAGGCAATTGCAAATCCGGGGGGAACCCGGAAAAAATTCGGGACTTCAACGGGATTCAAACCCATGGCCTCTGAGTTAGCGCTGGAGTGCTCTACCATTTGAGTTATAAAGACCCATACATTGGGAGCAGGCCAATTTGTTGAGTTCATCTTAATCCGTGAGAGGTGTGAATTTTTATGTCGTCGAGCAAACGCTTTGTCTAAAAATGTTAAAGATTTTGATTATCTGCTCCAGGCGTTCTACGTTGCAGGTGACCTATAGCTAATCGCTATATCTGGCTTACATTCAACATGCATCTGATTAGAAATGGCATGTTCCGTCACCTGCTTGCATAATATACCTCCAGGTCCAAGCTGTTGTTTAAAAGATAAAGTAGTACATACAGAAGCTCTTCCAGACCTGTATTTTCATTGGCCTAAATAAGCAGTAGCGTCTTTTGCTTTGAGGCATGGGTATTAGGGCCATTTATACGAGGAAAAATAAGACGCGAACTGTACCATATATAAGAGCATGTCTTAGACGAAAACAGCTCGTATAAATGGTTTGCGTCTTATTTCTGTTCTTGACTCGTTTTCGTGTGAATCTTGTCCGTAGCAAGCGCAATCCAACATGGCGCGCCAAAAATTAACGCATGCGTACTATGCGTTCGCGTTTTATTTAAGACGCGAAGGTCATTTATACGAAGTTTTTCTCGTCTTAGCTAAGACGCGTCTTATATCTAAGAACAGGTGTTAAGGGCTGTTCTAAAATAAGACCCGTCTTAGCTAAGCCGCGTCTTATTTTAGTCGAAATGTGTCGTTTATACGGAAAGTTCGCGTCTTATTTAAGACGCGTCCTATGTAAGACGCGTCTTATTTTTCTTTGTATAAATGTCCCTATTGTTTCTGTTGTATCAGCTACTGCTTCATTCTTCAATCACTCATCATGTCTGGAGAGCTACTGAGCCTCTCAAAAGATGGAGAGCCGTATCCACCGCCGGATAAATCTCTATTTATATTTTAGTGAATTACGCCGCGACTATTTGTTTTATTCTGATACTTACATACGATTGACTCCCCATAACTCGAACCTTCTAGGGAAGTCGAAGTATCGGGAGTTGGAAGCAAATAACCGAAAATAAGGAAATGGGATGGGGAATGAATGCAATTAACTTTAATGCTTGATAAATACCCAGTGCTGGACAATGTATTAAACTTGACTGACGACGACAACATGGTTGTTAAGATAATGTTAATGTTTTTTACTG
>BOPM01001978.1:8294-21081 GCA_022179025.1 Porites australiensis
GGAAGAAAGAGCCAATTTGAAGCACTAAAAGCAGCTCCGATATCTCAGATTTAGAAGATAACTCGAGAAGTTGCTCGAAGTACGAGAAGTTGCCAAAAAGTTGCCGAGCAACGTGTGGAAAGCCTTAGGAGTGGTTACATCTCTTACGCTGTCTCTTTTTATTGCCTCTTTGTTTTGTTCATCACAGACGCGTTTCCGTGCCTAATTTGCGCTTCTAGCAGCTTTGCACATTTCTCGTCGGTCCTTGTGGAAAGCCACTCCTCAGCGTTTGTACTGAGAGAATCGCTGCAGCTCCTTTTCTTTTTAGATGTCTCCATGCACCTACATTTTATTAAGCAGTCTGGCTATCCTAAACTATTTGAACTCACTTGAGTTTCGAAGTTCCCTTGGTCTTGTAACATATTTAGTGAGAGGAAAAGTGCAGGAATGGGAAGGTTTTGCAATAATTGCCAAGAGCACGTGCAATCAAAGAATGGCTTATTTTAATATACTTTTTAATTATCTCAGTAAAATTATTACGATAAATATCACATCTTTAGCCATTATTGTGTGAATTTTATATCAAAGGGTGTGGTCAATTGTCATGTGACGCCTCCAAATTCGCGGAAACAGCGTTTCATAAATTCTCTACAAGGCCTTCAAAATTGAAACCGTTTCTGGATTTATTAAATTTTATAATTAGGGAAGGAAAGAAAACTTCTTATTTGGACAGTGACGTCATAATGAAATACCCCAAAACTCCACCTTAACACAAGCTTGAGACTGGCAACATTAATTTTCGAAATCAGCGTACTCGAGTTGGTAACGTAAGAATAGCTATGTTGCCAAAAATCAGACAAAAATGCCCGTGGATGTCACAGTTTGGTGGCCTGTGTAGCAGACTAGTAAACTTTGAGTCAATATTATCATGGTCCATGTATTTTCTCGCCAGGAACCGGGAGGATAGATATTCAACATATCCGCAATTTTATAGAATCGTTAATACGTAACAACCAGCCCCCCTGGTTCTTACAGCAGTAAAAATTGTTAAGAAGACTGGTCTGGCTTAACTTTACGTTTTACTGCTATTTGCTTTTAAACTGAGCAAGCAATTTTCTTACCCCAAGGAATGTCCGTGTAACCTCCAAAAACGTATTTACCCTTTTTTATTATGGTAACTGTGTCTCTTTTTCCATCGCATCGTCTGTGAAACTGTTTTTCGACATCCCAGCCGTGCAATGTAGCCCGCCAGCACAGTAGCCAGTGAGAATTGTACCCAACCGCAGACTGCAGAAATTTTCCCAGATGGTACAAATAAGAAGAATTTGTTTTCAATATGTTTGAGTCCATGAACGCTAAAAATAAGAGGCGAGTAACGTAAAGACCTTAACGATTGCAAAAAGAAGTGGTTTCTTGTGTTTTACATGTTTTATCGCTACTGTAGGTACCAGGTGTCTTTAAAGATGGTACAAGAAAGACTGACTAAAAACCCTTATCGGTCCCAGCGTCAGCTTCTTCCCCGTTGACCCAGAGACGCAAAGCTTTATTGGGGCGGCGGGGGGTACATGGGGTGCTTTCTTACTTACACAATTCACTTGAATCGATTGTACTGGCAAGCTCTAAGTTAAAGTTGCGCAACAAGTTAAGCGAAAATGTTGCCTTTATTACTTGACCTTAAAGATCATGTCGGAACTTATTGTTCTTATAAAACTGAAACCTAAGGAATTGCACAAACCTTTCTCGTTTCATTTTTTTCTTTAAAATAGCTTTCAAGGAAAAAGGGAAAATATCCGCGATACCAATGATGACGATAATGACAATGATTTCATCATATGACAGACCCTGATCACACTGCGGCCTTTTTTATCAGAGGAATCTACAATCTCAATGTACAGAAGATATTTACCTGTGCAATTAACGCCGTTCCAGAAATATCCTGGCTCTCTGCAGATACATAAGAAGGATCCTTTGGTGTTATGGCATATGGAGCTGCCGTTACAGTTATGTTTTCCTGTTGCACATTCGTTTACGTCTGAAAAACAGGAGGCGTGACTATTGGATACTATTCAGTTTGCCTTTTTTCTATAGTCGTAGCCCATCAGAGGACTACTGAGAAACAGTTTTCTCTAATCAATCCGATGATTACAGACGAAATTGATTCCAATCTGAGTCCTATTTCTAGTCCTATTACCACTACTAAATGCTGTTCTAATTATGATTATAACAGTGTAATGGGACAGTGCCCAGGGGCAGTGTCCGTCATATATACCTAAGTAATGGTACAATAATCACGCCATGACGCGTGAGCTCTTCGATGTTGTTGTTGGACTCCAGCTATGTGGTCTCCTGACTGCACTCAGTCCTATTTCCCTTATTAAACTATATAAGTATTATTATTCGATTATTATTATCTTTCAAATTACTATTATTATTATTATTATTGTTATCATTATTATTTCTTGCTTTGTGCGCTGGCTGATCTCATACCTTTGTACTTACTAAGGGAGCGAGTCATAACGCATAAAAAAGGACCCTTAGATTTCGACTCCTTACTCTAGACCTCTAAAACTTTTCTTAAAATCGTTTCCCTTCCTAGTGTCGTAGTTTTTTGGGGGTAATGAAATACTAATTATTATGTCCAACTTTCCAGCCAGTTCTCCAAGTTCTTCGTCACACTTGCGAATGATCCTACAACAATCTTTATCTCCTGCACAGTTTTCGTGTTCCACATCCTTGGAATTTTTTGTTTAAGCTCTAGATATTTTTTAACCTTCTCATTCTCCTTTTCAACAATTCTCTTATCCCCTGGTACAGCAATATCGACAATGGCGCACTCTCTCTCCTGTTTGTTTACAACCACATGATCATGTCTATTGTAGCATTGATGACATGATCACATTGGATGTTCATTATCCCACAGTAGTTTAACTTTATCTTTTTTACTCACTTTGTCAGGCATGTGTTCGTACCACTTATCCTTCTTTTGCACATGTTATTTCTCACATAACTTCCAACGAACTACTTTTGCAATATTGTCATATCTCTGTTTATATTCCCTTTGGGCTAAGTTTTTACATTCACAGACAATATCGGGAGGGGGGGTTACACTCTCGCCACATTAATTACCTACATAAGGGGGAGACTCGCACGGTCTTGCAGTTAACATGGTATCAGTTACATGGTTGATCCTGAGAGCCTGTTTCTGGCCTGCACAAATAAGTGCTTCTGTTTGGATCTTCGAGTCTACTTTTCGTAACCAGCTCCAAGTTTTCTTACATGTGTTGTTCCGGGTATTCCTCATAAAATTGACCATGCAGCTTTTTTTCCTTCCAACTGTCGAGTTTCAGCTCATTGTTCCAAGATGTCTTCAATCAACTTAACTGACAATTTCCTCACTTTCAATACACCTTACCCCTTACCCCTTGCAGTAAAACCTCCCAAGAATTCTTCACACACCACCCAAAACTGTTTTACTCACCTCTCACACACCCCTCACAGCTTATTAGTCGGCCCGACCTCCATCCTCCCTTGATACATACAACCTATCAACATCTCTTTTTGAATGGAAAGCACCATTCATTGTCAACACCTTTCTAGTCATTTTATCCAATGTTTTCAGTTCTTCGTTTGCCCATCTTACCTGCTCCATACTTGATCAGCACTGACAGCTGCGCAGGTGTTTAATCGCTATAACCTTATTCTTTCAATTCAATCTTGATTTCAACATTAGTTTCAGCCTTCTTTTTTACTCTCTTTAATTTTTTTTTCATCTCCTTTTCGTTTATTAAATCCGCCTCAATAATCCCCAAATATTTATACCTTCTTTCACCGATTTCTTCCATTATCCGCCCATACAAAAGAGTTAAACCCTCAAACCTTACTTTCTTTTCCCTTGTCATTACTAACACAGTAGTGATAGTGGGATGAAATTAAGCCCCGTTGGTGTCGAGTAAGTGTCTAGTAAGGTTGAGGTAAATCATTGATATGCATAAGGGTCGAGTACTTGATGTCACCCATTGTTTTAACCTAGGAAAAAAGTGGGTTCCTTCATACTGATAAGTGTCTTCCTCCACATCTAATGAGCGTCTCTCTTATACAATAGGAACAATAGGCTGGCCTAGAATTGCCCGGTCTCTTTTAACCCTGATGATTGGCTCATGCAGAAATTATTATGTGTTCAAAATGAAAGCGCTCAGTTGTTGAACACGCTATCGTTACAGAGTGTAACTGAAACATCTTTATTAAATAATCATTTCTTTAAATTAACATGACTAAACACAGGATATAAACAAAACTCAAGCACAAAATTCAGGTATTCTATCTCAAGGAGACGACTAACTCTCAGCGCTTAGTGAGCTTATGGCCTTGTCATTTTCACACGCCGTTAGTCAGTTAATTAAGCGAGTTAACACGGCGACATTTGCATACAAATTGGCTCAGCTATACAGTAAAAACCCCAAGAGAGAACCTTGACATATTATTATAAAAACAACAACGAAAAAAAAAACAGTTAATAACTTAACAACAGAAATGTGGTAGTGGTGGAGGAGGCCGAGGAAAGCAATAGAAATGTGGTTTCATGGCTTGCCAAACCTATATAAACGCGCAACATTCTACCTTTTTCTCAGTCTACATTCTGCTCCTGAGAAGTTGACATGAGTTGGTTCTGTCCCGTTTGCGAAAAATCGTTTAGTAGAAAGAGTAGCATGTAAAGGCATGCGATGTCTAAACACCGCAATGCTGGTCTCACCCCATTTCAAACAGTTCCGATGTCTTCACAGAAATGTCAGCGGCTTCGCTTTGAGCATCCTTTCACCTCCAAAACTTCTGGAATGACCAAGTCCGGAAAAGCGGCCTGGGTTCTATCTCTATTACATCAAGCTTCAGAGGCAATTTACCTTCCCCCAGAGAGGATCGTTTGGTGTTATTCACAATGGCAGCCTGCGTATACAGAGATGCTAGTCGCCGTGCCACACATTGAATTTATCAAGGGAATTCCTACGGCTTTGGAGCAGGATTTCTATTTTGATGTGAACAAACGGAATTTGATCGTGTTTGACGATCAGATGACTTATTTGGTGCTATTCAAGAATCCACGAGACAAATTGCAAATCTTGACTCTGGCAAAGCAAATGTATCCCGGGAAAACTGATTTCTTTTTAAATCAGTACAAGGAGGCTGTATAAAAAGACCTTTTGGTTATCTGCTGATTAATCTAAAAACTACTACCCAAGATAATTGCCCACTGCGAACAAACCTCCTGTCCAGTGAATAAGGCTTTAACCAAGCAGGGTATGAAGAAAATATACCTTAAGAGCTTTTAAAATACCTACAGCAGCAAAATCTTTCTCCCGTCCTGCTTCTTCCAGCTATGCAAGAAATACAGGGCAACATGGATGATGTGCTTTCTGGAAACAATCTTCGGGACGATGAAAAAGATAAGCGATACTTTCAGTTGCAAAACAGATATCTGGCTAAAATAAAGAGTTCTCAGCTCCACTTTCTGTGTGTGTGTTTTGTTTATATATCCGAATTTAAGCGCTTAAATTGTAATAGAAAATATAAGCCGTTTCTTGTGTTGCTAGGTGATCTCTTCTCTTGTTCCTATTTTTTTAATAGGCGGTTCGAGCAAACCGGGCTCAAGTTACTTACCGGACAATTCTAGGTAAGGCTATTGTTCCTATTGTATAAGACAGACGCTCACTAGATATGGAGGAGGGCACTTACCAGTATGGAGGAACCCACTTTTTCCCTAGGTTAAAACAATGGGTGACGTCATGGACTCGACTCTTATGCATATCAATGATTTATCTGGACCTTACTCGACACTTACTCGAGGCTTAATTTCATCCCTCTATCACTACTCAACACACTACACTTTTTCAATCCAAACTCCAATCTAATGTCCTTACTAAGCAACTGTACAGTTTGCACCAACGAATCTATTTGATCTTTACTTTTCCGAAACAATTTTAAGTCGTTCACAAAAAAAGAAGATGGTTAATCTTAAATTCTCCGCAAGATCATAACCTGCTGTTGATTTTCTCAACACCAATGTGAATGGAATCGTGCACAAAACAAATAGCCCTCTGAAAAATGCCTCTCCTTCTAATTATAATGACTTCCAACCTCTCGCCTGATGATGATAACTCTGCTTCCATGTCTGCATACCATTAATAAAAAAGCCTTTTCACATTCTCAGCTATTTCAAACATCTCCAAACACTTGACAATCCAGCTATGTGGTATCATGTCATCTACTATCCGGTAAACACTCAAAGCCAACGCCACAATGTGCCTTTTCTTGCAATTCTTTAGAATAGCTTTGTCAATTAACAAGTTGATTGTTTCTCTCAAATTGCCGTTTCTTGAAACTCTCAATAATTACCGAGTATGGTCTGAATAAATTCGGCGCCTAAAACTACTGTTTACTTTTAGAAGTGATATAGTCTGTAAAAAGTATAAAAGCCTGGTTAGTACACGTTATAGGGGTTTGCTGGCAGGATTTTCCAAAGTAAACTGGTAGCGAACGCAAAAAATCCGGCCGAATTTTTCCTTTTTGGCCCTATTCCTTTAGACAGAGGGATAGTTCTCCGTAGCAACTACTACGCTTCAAAAGTGAACCACCTAAAGCAAACCAAGCCTAGCTAGTGGTGGAGTGCGGTCAAGTGGATCCCTGACATGGCTCTCGCTCCTGGCTCAGACCCTTTGTTTGCCAACTTATAGATCGAGGTTCCGCTCTTCTGTCTGACCAATAGATTGCCAGCCAAATCAATTCATGTTTCCTACAACCTATGGAGTCCTTCCAAAGGCTTGAATTCCTCGTGTCAAGCAGTGAGGATTTGTCACCGCTGACCCTATCCGAACCCGTCGTGTTATCCGCTTCAAAAAGGCTTAACCCTATGAAGGCGGCAGGACTAGATGGGGTAGTATGGTCAAGGCGTACGCAGGCATCCTTGCTTGCCCAGTTACAGCTGTGCAAAACAGCAGTTTCGCGGAGCATAGACGTCCGTCATCCTGCAAGATGGTGCCTGTCACCAAGCTAAAATCTGTTACCAACATCAACAAACTTCTTCGTCCGATCTCCCTAACCTCCGTAATATCTAAACTTGTACAGAACTTTGTCGTCGCTCTCCATTTCGGCCCTGTGGTTCTGGAGGTGATTGATCCAAATCAGTATGGTTGCATCCCTGCGGCCTCTACCCTAGACGCCCTTACGTCCATGCTACATACCTGGTTGCAAGCCACCGACGGGTCTGGGGCTGCTGGGAGAGTCGTTCCGTTCGATCACAGGAAGGCCTTCGATATCAGCGACCACACCCTTCTGTTCAGCGTGAGCTGTAAAGATATTGTTAACTTCTACAGCTGCACAGTAACAAGACCCGTACTAGAATATTGTTCTCCCATTTTTCACCATAGCCTACCCGACCATCTAAGTGCGCGTGTACAAAAAAGAGCGCTCTCCATAATAGCGTCTGATAAATCATACAAACACTGTTCAGTCAGTTTTGGTCTCAGCACTTTATATGATAGGCGTAACAATCAGTGTATTAAGCTGTTTAATAGTATATCCTCGGATCAGCACAAACTCGCTTGCCTGTGCTTTCTCCGAACCACCAAGGCTACTACAATACCAGGCATGAGAGAGTTTACGACTTGTCCCGCTTTTGCACAAACCGCTTCAAAAAGTCGTTCAAACCAGCCATGTGCGGTCGTGCAAACATGTTATCATAATGTCAGTTTATGTGTTGTTACGTTATTTTTCTTTTCTTTTTCACTTCTTCATTATCATTAATCCTAATTAAAAAAATTGCAATTAGTCTTTTACCCATATTTTATACTTTTTATAGTATTGTATTAAATAATTAAGCAATTCTGCCTGCCAGCTGCAATTTGATTAACTTATTAAACCTATATATCTATCTATTTATCTATCTCTATGGGAGAAGTAAGGCCTTCAGTGAATTGATCAGATGTAACTTCGATGGAGCAGGATTGAGTCACCGCAGAAATGGGTCTTCCTCTTCACTCTACACAATTCTTCACATCCTACTTAGTCACATTCAGCAATTGCTAATTATGACAACGATCACTTTGTCGATGAGGCTAGACTTCAAACTCTTATTTGTGCATTTGGAAGTGTCTCTTTTGGATTCTACTGACTCAAACGCGTGAAATCGAGACAAACTGATATTGAAATAGCCTTAACATTAAGACGATTCAGGTCTTTACTAAAATATAATCACCTGTACAGTGAACTCCGTTTCCAGAATACCCTGGCTTGCAAGTGCACTCGAAAGATCCTTCCGTGTTATTGCAGTCTGCATTAGCGTCACAGTTGTTCACTCCTGTTGTACACTCGTTTACTTCTGCAAATCAGGTGTAGGACTGAATCATCAGAACTGATTTACTTAACCTTTTATTTTCTAGGATTGGGTACGATCAGAAGAGAGAGCTTTCCTGGTTGTACTGAGAAGCAAAACGATTATTCCTACATACTGAGACGGTGAGAAATGAAGAAATAACATCACATGTATAGACAGAGGATTAGAGAAACCTAAGGAAGCAAGATACTGGAGAATGCAGAACGATTTCCGAGCTGAAGAAAAATTGCAACAGAAGGAGGAATTAAAAAAAAGACACGTTTCCGCTCATTATTCTGTAGGTGGTGCCAAACAAAAGACGGAATTGTGTACACTGGTCTGATTTTTGAATACAGTAAGCTAACTCAGCGTGAATGAAAATCTTACTGGGGCACAATTAGAATACATTTGAAAAATTAAAGATCGCAAGCACGTATAAGATATACATAATTATAGATATTGCAATTTCGTGGAGTATGCGAGATAATTTCGATTCCTACTCAGTTTAAAAGATCAAGTAGCTCTAGGGACTAGGCAGCATCCTACCTTTGGCTGAACTTGGCTTTAATGCCAGATAAATGGAGTTGATTAGGAAAAGATTATAAGTAAAACCAAGGTACTGTTTCTACCTGTGCAGTTAACTCCATTCCCAGAATACCCTGGCTTACAGGAGCATACAAAGGATCCTTTGGTGTTTTTGCAATTAGCGTTTTCGTCACAGTTGTGGTCTCCTGTTTCACACTCATTTATATCTGCAATTCAGAAGTCGGGCACTGAATCATCAAAACTGACTTAGTTTTTCTTTTTATATCTTAAGTAACCGTGGCCTACCATGATAGCCATTTCACGAGATCAATATCATAGGCTATTTTCGAGTCAACTTCAACTTCAACAACTTCAACTTCAACTTTATTCATTCACTTTCAATTTACAATTACACGATAGCTTCCACCCGCGTATAGGAGAGCCTAATCGAGGCGGGGGAAGAGACACACAAATTTAAAGAAAGAAAAGAAAAAAAGAACTATTTTACAAACAGTACCAGCTGTCGCAAAATAAAAACTATAGTATGTATTAAGCTAATTTAATTGCAGTATGATTTACACAGAGAATATAAATTTAGTTGTGTTTCTGAACTAGTTAAATTTAAGTTGATGCATGATTTCAGTGATTTCAAGATAGTCATCAGATTTAGATAAAATTTCAAAGAGCTTATTCCTTGTCTTTTTCCGAAAGGTAGATTCAAGAAGGTAGAGTTCCAAAAACTCTTTCCTCCTGCCATAAAATTGCAGGAAATTAACGTTCTACAAAATTAAGGAACAGTCAAACCCCGCTAAATATGGACACTGAGGGGGGCACAGAAAGTTTCCATATTAACAGGGTGTCCATATTAAGTGGGTTGAATTTAGAGAAAATGTAAGGAAGGGCTTTCTTTATGGACAAAGCAAACTGTCCGTAATAACGAGGTGTCCGTATCAAGCGGGTGTCCGTTAAGTGGCTTCGCCCAAATTTTCGGGCAAACCGCCACTTCACGCCTGGCAATACAAATTTTGTAGCGTTTCTGCATATTAAAAGTGAATAGAATTTACTTCCGGTTAACGTCCGTCGCTCAAAAAAAACGAATTAAGGAAATTGTGAGCGTGCTAACATTAGCCCAAGACGTGGTTTCGAAGTATCTGAGTGTTTCAATTAAGAGATCGTGAGGTGTTACCTGTACATTTATGCTGTCCACTTTTAGAATACCCTTTCAGACAGACACACTCGAAGGATCCTTTAGTGTTATAGCACACTGAATTAGCGTCATCACATTTGTGTTTTCCTGTATCACATTCGTTTATTTCTGCAAATCAAGAGTTAATGCTAAATTATCAAACTAAACAAGTTCGAATTCTTATGTCTATCGAATGAGGGATAGAAGTGCAATGCTTTCGAGTGGGATACCCTAAAATATTCCACGAACGACTTAATTTTTCCAAAAAAACAAACAAACAAACAGTTGCAAGCTTACGAGCACAAACTCAGTTCATGCCACTTATAGCAACGCTGAAATAAAATATATACATACACCTTCGTTACTGGTAAGTGGACAAAACCGAGAAACTTGGATTAAACTGCAGAATATAAACAGTGACAAATGATTATCCAAACTTTTACATGTTGCAAGTTGGACAGATTTCAGTGGGGAAATTTGAAGGCCGTAATTTTACATGTACTAACACCAGACATTTTTCGTGGATACGACTTGTGGCATACCACTGCCTGAATATGAAACCGGTTTCTAGCTTTCTCATTGAATGTATTCTTTCTGGCTTGGAATAGCATATGACTTACGATGATTAAGCTCAATATTGTCTTTCTTACCTTCGCAGTTGACACCATCCCCGGAATATCCTGTTTTGCAAGTACACGTGAAGGAACGCTTGGTGTTGGTGCAGAATGCATCATCATGGCAGTTATGTAGTCCTGCCTTACACTCGTCTACAAATCAGCAAGTAAAAGTTAGTTATAAGAATTGTTTTCTTTTTTTACCTGTTAAGTTAGTTTTCATACTTTTAGCTGTTCAACAGTTGATTTGATTATTTATTTTACAACTTTGTTTGACCTCAATCAACTGAGATCATGATCTCTTGGTTCAAATTATTATGAACATTGAATGATTTTAGTTGAGGTGCTTTCAACAACAATCCTATTGAGAGAACGTTGGTCTCGATACTCCAATCAAGAAACGTTGCATCCTGTCAGTCGTATCGTGTTGCTAGGCTACGCGGTTGCTATGCACGTGAAATTTAACTTCCGGTCTTTGTTTGTTTTTTTTTGCGCGCTATTAGACTGCCGTCCCAGCGGGATAATTTTTCGTGCCACGAGCGGTATTACTACCTTTTCGTTTACGCTAACGTTTAGGCTGAGCTCCGCTGTTATTAGTCGGCAAGTTTTGCTATCATAGCTAAGTTCTGCTTTTATTCCCGGCATTTAACGAAAGATAAAAGAGAAAACTTTTCTCTGCTTGCAAGCACCCGAAATAGTTCATGAGCCAAGAACAAAATTTCTCCTCAACCACAACCGTTTAAGCCTCCAATTTTTTTCAATGGCGTTCAAGTCTCCTGTTTGGAAACAGACTGATCACAATTTAGCACACCCTAAGATTTCATTTGATATACGAAATTGCATTTTTACGCACTTCTCACAAAATGGCTCATGGACTAGAAATCATTTGTCAAGCGGATGTTACCATCAAATTCCAAGTCCGAAAACTTTTGGCGTTTCTAGAAAAGAAAATAAAGTTAACACATTTAGGAAATCCAGTGAATAATCCACCGAAAGTGGAATCTGTGGAAGGGTGCAGAAAGTAAACCGATCAAACTGAGTTTCCGCATTTATTGTTCCGGGAACTCAACGGATAATTGAGTATCCTCTGAATTTACGAGCTGCGGAAACATGACGGCAGTTAGCGTTTCCGCAAGAGTAAACCTGACGGAAACGCGAGTATAAGGGATGCGTTTAAGCGTGTCCGCAGAAACTGAAACATGACGTATACACGTCTTTGCCGCAACGGTTAGTTACAATTCCGTCTGCGGTTTCCGTGAGGTAACCGTTACAAAAACGGAAACGGAAACACCTTTTTTCAACCTGTGATATTAACTTGGGATGGAAAGTGTGAAAAATTCAGCGTCCTTTTCAGCTTAACTGAAGCCCAGAGGGGGTACTCCGGATTTCAAGTGACAGGGATGATCAAACGGGGGCAAAAATCGTAAACCCCCAAAAATCCCTTGGGCTTCAAACAAAACCCCAAAAAATCGCTGGACCAAAATTTATCCCCCAAAAAATCCCATGCCGAATTTCCGAGCCATATTAAAACTGCCAGGAAGAATAAAGGGATATATATAACACACAAAAAAAACATTAGTTTTGAATACCTAAAAAAATCCCCACTTATAGCCAAATTCGTTGTATCGCGCTGCGCATTTTGCAAACTTCAAAGGAATTTTGGGTTTTTCTGTTCCGTCAATCAATCTAGCGGACCTCTTAGGAAACACATCTTTACTTGTGATTGGTGCATTTCGATCCACTTTGTTTGTTTCTGTGTTTCGAGGTTCGTTGGTTGTGATCGTCCTGTTTCGGGCAATAATCGACTAGTTTTCTTCGAACATTTTTCTGATCATTCTTATTCACGAGGAGCCGCAAGAGGTGATATTTTTGCACGGCATCTGGCGGCACATCAAAGAATTTGGAATTGAAGGGCAAATTCCTAGAATATCTTCGCCAGTTAAGCTAGAGAAAAGGTGTTAAAAAACCTCAGGATCCAAAACAACACGTCAATCAAAATATCACTTGGACCTTTTCGCTAATGAGGAGCTATATCACGCGGCTAAGCTTGAATTAGACATACATTGAAATAGGAACTCGTGTCAATAAAGTATCTTAAGTGAGTGGGAATCGCTCCTACAG
>BOPM01001979.1:12166-22178 GCA_022179025.1 Porites australiensis
GTAGTCTCTCTTGCAATTTTAATCGCTATGCCGATTGTTTTCAGTCGTTCAGTGAACATCGCTTGCAGGAGTTCTCAAAATGCCGCGCGTTAAACCATCAAATAAAAAATAAACATGATAAATTCTTTATTATCTTGGAGCGTAACTCTGTTAATGTTCATTCAAACACTCGCTACAGCTCGCACTACAAAAGTGAGAACCGGATGGCCGTATAGGTGATTTTGGAAATTTTTTTTAACAGTTTATGAATATTGAATGACAGCAATTTGTATTGTGAAATACTGCTTTCTGTCCATGGGATAAAAGGTTGGTTTACACGCACCCAGATTTGTTGGCAAGATTTTGCAAAGTAAACTTGTCGAACGCCAAAACGTTGGCCTGGTTTTTTTTCTAAGCCTAATTGATCTACGGTGATCAATAGCCATTACGGCTCTTAATTGTGATAAAAGATGATTACCAGTTTTTGAGTGTACATATGAGGCTATCAACTCGATGTAAGATTTGGTTCACTCTTGGGCTGTTTGCAAATTATTTTTCTCTAAAATCAGGTAGCCTTTCCCTCAAAAGTCACATAAATGTGCTCTAAAGTTAACTGAATTGTGGAATTCGAATACAAGTTTATTGTTTAATTTAAATTATAAATTTACTAATGGGAGCCTCGCTTTTAGCCCTGGCTAAATCTATATATTACATTACGTCTCCGTCGAGGAAATTGGTGGATGCATTTATTTGCTTCCAGAAGAATGGATGGGAAAACTTCTCAGTTAATGTCTTGGTTTCTATTTTAGGAATTGCTCCCAGTCTTGGTTATGATTGCCTTGTATTCGCGAGACGTTTACACCCTGTGGTTCAAACAACAGGTTAGAAAAATGTTATCCTACAAATACAGCCGTTTCTCCTTGCTCCTCGCCTCTAGGGAGCGACAGAAATTCCATACTGATGACGTAAAATCTGTCGAGAATCTGGTCAGGAACTCTGATTGGTTGACGTAGTAGTTATATTGTTTTACCTGCTGTTTACCAATGACAGACAAAAGACAAAAGGCCACAAAGGTCAAATGTAAACGTGATGAATCTACTACAAAAGAGTCAATATTCCTGGAATTTATTATTCTTTAGAAAAATCATCCGAGTTTTGCTGGAGCTCTTTCGCAGAAGGACACAGAACTTTACCATAATCGACCAAGAGAAATATAAAAACATGCAAATATTGATTTACGTCATCAGCATGGAATTTCTGTCGCAGCGGCGTCAACGTCCCTCCTGGCGAAAAGTCTCTAGCGGCGAGAAGCAAGGAAAGACGACTGTATTCTCAGGATAGAAAATCCACTCAACATCCAGTCCAAAATGTTTAAAGTGAGCCTGCTGTCAGTCAGTGGTCACCTTCTTTTAAGCCATTTCCACTCTGACGTATTCATTACTCGTCTTTAAGTACAGATTTCGAATCTTTTCGTCCGTTCAAGCACATCTCCTTTGGTTTGAAAACGGATACATGACCCGGACTGGCCTTAAGTGATCTCAATTTTTCCTTTTAATTTGAATGCTCCTCCAAAATAAGCTTGCTTGGTAGGCAAAGTTTTTTCGCCAGGCTTTTTTACATCTTGCTCCGTTTCACACAGCCGCCAAGGTCGACAAGGTCCTTCTACCTTTGGCTCGTCTTGTTTTGTTAAGTCGTCTTCAGAAAACATGAAACCTTTGTAAAGGAAACATTGACTTAAGAAGTGCTATTAGTCCTTAAAATATGGCCAAATGACAATGAAATATGGCAACCTCATGCGAGATAAGATGCTTTTAAGTTATGGTTTTGAAAAACCGAATACACCACTTCCACATTTCCCGTAATGCACCTTAATTGCCTCCCAAATTTTGCGTAACCTTTGTTTTTCATTTTTCCTGGGTATTACAGCCGTCCCAAGAGAAATTGAAAACAATGCTTATGCAAAATTTTGGGGGGCAAATAAGGTGGTGCAAGTGGCTTATTCCCGTTTTCATCGGTCCAAACGAGAAAGGGAAACCGCTTTTTTTACACCGAGACCCAACTGAATGAAGCCTCAATGTTTCCCTCGGCTGGGAAATAAAATGAAATGCTTTTGTCTTGACCAATCATTAAGGGCTTTTAGGCACGTATAAAAATATCTACCCAGATTTGGTTGGTGCCTGAAATAGTACTCGCGAACCAAGTGCGTACACAGCGTGAAAGGATAAATTGATTGATTTTCTTTTTTGACCGGCGTTGTGACCTGTGTTTATGTGCTGAAAATTTAAGGGGATTATCAATCGGTGTATGTAATGCACTATTCGGTGCAAAATGTCTGAACACAGCACCAATTTGGGTTGGTTCCTGCAACAGTACTCGAGCACCAAGCGTGAACACAGCCTGAAAGCATAAATTGGTTGATTTTCTTTTGTGACCAGCATTGTAACCTGTGTTTATGTGCTGAAATCAATTGGTGTATATAATGCACTATCGGATACCAACTGTCTGAACACAGCACCAATTTGTACTGGCACTTGCCAGTTATATGGAGAACCAATTGTGAACACAGCCTAAGAGCATTAATGCATTGATCTTCTTTTCTTGGTAGGGTGGGATGAGGGTTCGGAAGCGAGTCACCTTGGTGGTCTCCATTGTCAGCATCATCTTTGGGCTGTGCTGGGGGACAAACACAGTTGGCTACCTCATGGTCGCTTTTTTTCCCTCGCATGAATTCCATACAATGGAGGCATTAGCAACACAATAGTCTTGCTCAATTCAGCCCTCAACCCGGTTATTTACACCTTGGTCAACGAACGACTTAAGGAAAAGTTTAAGGCAATACTTTGCTCCAGTCGGCAAAGATTAAGGGTTCATCCAGCTGGAGAATCTCATAGGATCGCAAATTATACCAACCCCACTGATGCTACTAAAATAGAAACATGAAGAAACTAAGAAAAATTACCATCATTTTTTTTCTCAGCTAATTAAGCCTTTCACTTCACTGGCAGCAAAATAAACACTACCGCAGGAACGAACTGCTAAGTAACGTTAATTTGAATGGTCACACTAGGGTTTCAGCAAAATAAGCATGCAATACCACAGAATAGCATTGCTCAGTAGCTTTTATTTGAATGGTTAACACCAATGAGATTCCAGCCACTGATTCACGGTAAAAAAAAAGGGTGAAAAGAAGAGGTTTCGTGAACATAGTCACGATTTCAGACGGAAGTGAAAAATGTCGAGTTAACGGAAGAGGGCCTCTCTACCGAATGGTTAGCGTGACGATGCATATCCATATACATGCAGAAAAAGTTAGTTGGGAAAACGTGGGGCCTGCTGTTACTACCAAGTACTTTCTGGTTTTGCTAATTCCTTTGAAGCTTTTTGGACTTAACTTTTTTATTTTTTATAGTTAACGATGTGACCAACAAACCAACGGATATTCTTGGGTTGCACGTGACGCCACCAAAAATCAAACTAAGAAACTATCGTTTCTTCTGAGTTTCTACTTTCACGAGGTATTACAGCACCTAAACAACCTTACATAAACAAATTTTTGGTTCGAAAGAGTTCTTCGTTTTGCCAGAGAGGACGCTTGAATTTCCAGGCTTTTGCGTGACGCGGCATTTAGCTGCGGCCGGGAAAGCTCTTATGTGGGTTAAAAACGTTACCGATTTTGAGAGATTTTGCAATCTAAACATTCCTTGTCGCAGAATAAATATTACTGTAATCTTTATGAGTTCCTCAAGCGAAGAATTCACGCATTAGTAGGAAAACTCGAAAACAGTTGTTTCTGTTGGTATCCGGCGGCCATATTGGTGTTCCTGAAAACGACACCAACATGGCGTTTCCATACAAAGCTTTATAAATTTAGGTAAACCGTTTTTCCCAATATCTCGCATTTGAAAGATTTCACAGACTTGATTCTTGGCAAGGGTTTTTGTATATTTATCTTTTTTCATTTCCCAGATTCTAGTCCTTCTGTATTGAATGGTTTGCATTTTTATTTTTCATTGCGTGACAGTGCAAGCCGAGAATATTTGCCAAAATTACTTTTAACAACACAGAACAATATATCATCCTTTGTATCAGTAAGCATTTTTTTTCTTCCTGTTCAGGAAAATGTTTCAGCCCTTATGGTTCGACGTAAACGCTGTGAATTACTCCCAGGGGGTACTCCCTTATATACTATACGGGGAATGAATGTGCCACTGGACAGGGTATTGTAATGGGTTGCTATTCTACACAAAGTGAATTAGCAAGACACGACAGTCCAGCACATGTTCAACGACTCACTATAACCTCAACAACCCGGCATGCTTCGCGCGTCATGCAACACGTGACGTAAACATTACATTTCCCCTTACCTCTAGTTTGAAACATAACATGAACAAACAAAAAAAGAAACAAAATAATAATCTAACTTTCCTAACAAAAGCGTGCAGCAAAATGAATACTAGTAGGTCATATAAGACTGCTATTCTGGAAAACGTCCTGACCTAGTTTAAAGTTCTCTGAACGTCACTTAAACTTAATCTTAGATGTTCTCGAATGTTCATAATCAAAACACTATAACATGAGTTCAACAACAACAACAACAACAAAAATGTCCGTAGTCACATTTCTTGAATCAGTCTCCTGGGAGATTTAGACACACGAGCAGACCTCCTTAGTGGGAATTCAGCTTGGGCACTTGCACTTGAGCTGGTGTCAACTGGTACTGGGTCTGCACTTGAGTTTGTGTCAACTGATAATGGGACCGCACTTGAGTTGATGTCAACTGATACTGGATCTGCATTGTCTTGGTTAAGCTTCTTAAAATGGGGAGAATTGCGAGTCACACTCCGGTCGCCTCCTTCAGCCGTTAGCATACTGTGGTTCTTGTTTGTGACTTTTAGTGGTACTGGATGGTATGGTGTGGAGAACTTCCCCGTCTTTGGTTGCTTTACCGACACAGTATCTCCAACCTGTATGTCAGAATCCTTAATAGGTCTCCTGCTCTCAGCGAGAGTCTTCATCTTGAGTTTCTGGTGGGCATCATGCTCACGCATTAGTGCTGGTCTCAAGTTTGACTCACATGGAACAGCATCATGGCAGGGCAGCTTGATCCTGATTGGTCTTCCAAACAGGGCAGTGGCAGAAGCGACACCAGTAGTACAATGAAGAGTTGCTCGATAGTTTCGCAGGAACTGGTACATCGGTTGCTTCCAGTTAGAAGTTGTACGGAGCACCTTGCCAAATGTTTTCATGAAGCGTTCCACTTCGCCATTTGCCTCTGGCCACATAGGAGTAACTCTATTGTGCTTGAAACCAAGATAATCTGCAAACTGGGCAAACTCGTGACCATTAAAAGGAGGACCGTTATCAGACTTAACAACTTGAGGCACACCGTAAGCGGCAAATACGCGATCCAAGTTAGGAAGGACCGCTTTCGCAGAGGTCGAATGCACAATCTCAACTTCAGGAAATCTTGAGTAATCATCAATCACTACTAGAACATAATGTCCTGCTACTTCACAAAAGTAAATGCTCACTTGTTACCAAGGACCATCAGGCAGAGGGGTCATTTTCAACGGTTCCCGGGAGGGTTTTGGTGTAGCAATCTGACAAGGAAAGCACTTCTTTACGACTTGGTCAACACATACTACCTATGGTCAACAGCAGCATCCATTTATGGACACCAGACTTTGGATCTCAACAAACTGTGGGTCTTGACTAAGCTTTGATGACCCTCATGAGCCAGTTCAATGACATTCTTGTAAAGAGCATCAGGAATTACAATTCGATTTCCACGAAGGACAATGTTACCATCCACTGAGGTAAGTTAATTCCAAACCTTTGCAAAAATCTTAAGGGTACTTGGATCAACTCCATTCACTGGCTTCAGGCTGTTCCACTGGCCATTTGAGATAAGACGCATCACTTCCTGTAGAGTGGCATCTTGTGCTGTAGCATTGATAATATCATCTTTGCTTAGTCCCTTTGGCGTGGCTTGTGTCATGACAAAGTTAACATACTGCTCTGCAGACTCAGCCATCAGGTCACACTGCGTGGCAGCTTGAAGGTGTCTTGATATGTAATCAGCTGGATTTAAATCCCCTCTAGAGTACAGAACGTCGAAATCAAATGACTGTAACTTCAGACACCAGTTGTCAATCCTTGCTGAAGCTTGGGAAGTGGGACTGTTGAAGATATGCAGCAGGGGCTTGTGGTCTGTTATCACTTTAAAGTGGCTTCCTAGCAAGTACATCCGGACGTGATGACAACCCCAAGTGATGGCCAATGCTTCTCGTTCAATCTGGGAGTGGCGCCGTTGTACACTGGAGAGTGCCTTACTGGCATAGGAGATCACTTTGCCACTTTGTGTCAGCATAGCAGCTAACCCAACTGGACTGGCATCCACAAACAGAACAGTTTTCTTGTGAGGATCAAAGTAAGCCATGACTTCATCAGAGGTGAGACTGCACTTCAGCTGGTGTAGCGCCTTTGGTGGACCTCTTGCCACTTGAATTCGACGCCTTTGCGGGTGAGGTCTGCATAATTATGGATAAAACGCGATACATAGTTTGTCATGCCAAGCAGGCTTCTGACATCACTTACAGAGGTTGGCGGGTCAGCTTATTTAATTGCTTTGACCTTAGCAGGGTCAGGGGACATTCCTTGTGCACTGAAGACCATTCCAAAGAACTCAATTCGAAGCATGTAGAACTGGCATTTGTGTTTGCGAAGAGTGAGGTTCAGCTCTTGGAAACGAGTCAGCACTGCATGGAGAGCCTTATCATGTTCCTGAACATTCACTCCATAGATTATGTCATCATCACTTAGTTCTTAACATTTGGAATGTCACTTATGGCAGAGGCAATCACATTCTGAAACTTTTCAGCAGCAGTGTTAATGCCAAAACTGAGACGCTGGTACCTGAATAAGCCAGTGTGAGTAGAGAATTTGGTAATGTGCCTTGAGTCAAGGTGCAACAGCAACTGATGATAGCCCTGATTTAGATCCAATTTGCTAAACACAGTACCGTCATTCAGACCATGTATCACTTCATCAAGGGTAGGCAGCACATGTCGCTCTCTCTCGATAGCAATGTTTGCCTCACGCATATCTACTTACAAACGAACACCACCAGGTTGCTTTGGCTTTGGGACTAAGACAACGGGAGACATCCAGGGAGGTTGGACCAACAGCAGGCTCAATTATGTCCTGTTGAAGCAAGGACTCTAGACAAGCCTCTAGGCATTTGCGTTGGTGAAAAGGAATTCTTCGATGTGTTTGATGAACAGGACTCACACTTACATCGATATGCAGCTTAACTTCAACATTCTTCATTTTTCCAAGACCAGAGGACAGACTAGGGTACAGCTGGAATACGTTTTTCTCCACTGATACAGCATTTGCAATCTGAAGGATTCCTAACTCTGTGGCCGTGGTGTATCCCAGAAGAAAAGTTTCACTCTCCACCACAAGAAATTCAGCGTCGACTGCACTACACTTTGATTCAATGAGGGCGGAGAACTTGCCTATCACGGGAAGCGGGGCAGATAAATTGAAGGCATAGACCCTTGTACCGCAGGGTTGCAGATCGACACCAAAAACTTTAACTGCATGGGAACTAACGATGTTCACACTTGCCTCAGAGTCTACCAAGAACTTGCACACAACACCGTTCACTTTCAAAGAGACAAAAGGAGCACCGACCTTTGAGGTGGGGACTTCTAACCTGAATGTATACTCGTCATCAGAGCTTGACGAGGCCTCACGTTCCTCACATTCGGCTTCCAATGGGTTAACATTTTGTTTTTTCTTTTCCTTGGGATTACCACGTCCACGGGGCTGCCTGCCTTTTCGGGAATTTCGGGTCTCACGTAACTTTTGTGTGGAGCATTTCGCATAGTGACCATATGTTTATGACAGCCGCTGCAATTGCGATTTCGCGCGGAACAATCCGTCTTCGAGTCGTGTGGCCAAATTCCACCGCAATTGAAACAATTTTTCTTCGGCTGTGATGGAGTAGGAAGCACAGCGTTAGCCACATTTCCCGACGATTCGATATCCTTTGCTTGTGTTTCCGAGATTTTCAGATCTCGTGCCTCATTCAATAAGGTCTCGAGTGTCATGGTCGTATCTCTCAAAGCCTTGCGACGATAACGCCGTGATGAACAGGATAAAATAATCTGCGATTTAATTTCCTTGTCGACGTCATCAAATTCACAAGTAGCAGATAATTGACGCAAACGAGAGTGAAATGCATTCATGGACTCGTCTGGGTTTTGTCGGGCTTGCAGAAACGTGTAAATTTCATACTCGACATTCTTCTTCGGATCGAAATATTCCGTGAGCTTTTCTTTCGCCGTTGTAAAATCGTCACCTGTATCCACTAAAGTTTCAAAAATCTCACACACTTCTTCTCCGGCGTAGTAAAGAACCAAAGCTCGCTGTCTTTTCTTATCAGTGATGGCAGCAGCGACCAACAGATTTTCAAGACGTTTGATCCACTTTCGCCAGCGTTGAGCGATTGCACCATCAGCATGGATATTAAAAGGATCGAAGTTTGGAAGAGCGGAGGCCATCATAAAATCGGCAAATCTGTCACAAAGACTTTTCGAGTTACTTGCAACGACATCCCGTACTCGTCGCCAACGTAATGGGTTGTTATTCTACACAAAGTGAATTAGCAAGACACGACAGTCGAGCACATGTTCAACAACTCACTGTAACTCACCGCTATCTCTCCTTTTTCAACTGGCGAGATATCATCGTAATAATACTAATAAACGGCTTCAAAACAATGGCTTTCGTACTCTTCAAAGAAACCACGTTTTCAGTAGCTTTGTGCATTATGCGCATGCGGGCATGATGGCTCGCGCTCGTATTTAGCTCATACAACCCCGAACCACGCGTGTTTTTCGGATTTTTGTGACGTCAACGTAGTTAATTAACCGTGAATTTCTCGCGTTTCCTTTGGTAATTTTTTTTTTAAAATCGCCTCATTTCTTAACAGTTGCAGTACCTTGGTACTGTCCTTTTTTTGTTAAAATCTGTAAGAACTAAATTCCTCCATGAAGAAAAATTGCAAGTTTCAAAATATTGGCAAAACCGTCTTAACGACCCCATGTTTTTTCCACTTAAAAATGTTGAGCAATATCGTTAATATAAAGTGGCAAAGTTTAAAGATATTTCACTGAGGGAAATAAGAAATATTAAGAAAAAATGATCAAAAATGACAAAATTACTACCTGTGTAAAGATGCGATGTTAATCCAGAAAATGAAACTTGATAAAGGAGCCTTCTTATATGAGTAACCTTAGCGGTGAATCTCGTGAACAAAATCGCAAAGACAAAGTAACTAGATTTCGTTATGTAACGTATGCTAGATAGCTAGGTTTATTAGTAAATACTCAAGGGAGCCACCTCAAAGGCTTGTTTATAGTGGAAAACTTGTGCTCTTAGCTAACTTATCCAGCTAGTTTACATTCACTCCACTCAAATACTTAGAAACAAATAATTCAAATACAACATAACAGGATTAAAAACCCCAACTGACAGAAGGCAACCAGTTGGCTATTTACAAGCATGGCTGAGGATAAAGGTGATGTTATAAGTCAGTTCAACTCCTCTTGGTTTCTACCATCTCCCCTGCAAATTTGACTTGAACTTTTTGTTACATGCATACTGTATTGGGAATTTGAATAGTTATGATAAAATTAATCAGCTTATGCTGTTAAATTTCCCTGATTGAATAAAACAATGATGAGTTATTGTTTGATTTACATGAGGGATCAGGAAAAAATATTTTTTGTTGGTGTCATGTAACACCTTGTTATGTGGACGACAGTAACGTATAAAGGTGTGAGAATTTTTATATCTACAGAAACTATAACTTTTCCGGCTGGAAAAGACATCGTTTTTGGCATGAGAATGTGGAATCATCTTTTCGCTGCCCCCAATTATAATTACGATCACAAGCAACAAACCCTGAAAAACACTAAACAAAAACAGATCAAAATCCCGGTGGGGGGGGGGGGGGGGGGGT
>BOPM01001980.1:3808-33141 GCA_022179025.1 Porites australiensis
ACATGTATGTGTGGACGGGTAAGAGGGGAGGGGGGGGGGGGGGGGGGGGGAAGGGTGAGTCCAATATGAAGCGCGTATGGGATGCTCTTTGGAAAATTAAAGTTAAAACCCTATAAAAATTCATCCTGGGCATGATACAGGCTTTTTAAGAACCCTAAAAGAGACTATATATTACAGCAGGCATCTATTTCGGGGAACCAGTTAAGAGCTCTGTTTATTTAATTAACAGAAAGATTTTGAAATTGCATGACGTCTGCAACACATCATGACAACATTTAGTGTTCTTTGTATCTAGCTGATTCAACAAAGGTTGGTTTGGGTGTTGGGAATAGCGCAATGGAAAGCTATTGTTTGGTGGTCACTCCAACAAACCATTGCAGTGAGTTCTAAATGCGCAATTGCCAATTCCCAATGCCCAAAGTAGCCTTTATTAAATCGGCTATATATAAATTTCTTAGCACACTAAGTTTTGGGTGCAAATATTAACTTTTCGTCCTGAACAACACAAGTAAGACCAAAATCTCCAATTTACACCACAAAGCCGGAGACTGTGAGCATTCGCGTCTATTTCATAAAAGAGTTTCCTCCCTCCGAGCGGGGGGCCTTGAGGCAAATTCTCTTCTCCAAAAGCTCCAGTTACCTACTTAACTCAATCGACTTCTAACAGTTATTAAGCTGAAATACGTTGCCATGTGTTTCTTGCACTTTTGGCAGTTCAATAATTTGTACAGCTTTGCTACACAATACAAAACAGCAGAACAGTTTTACTTCTGTGTTGCTCTTTCCAATGACCGAAGGTCTGTAGCGACTGGGTGTGAAAGTGAAAGTGAAGTAATAATAATAATAATAACAACCAAACTGAAAAAAAAACAATTGTTTTGCACTCGACACTACCAGCCTAAACTTTGGAGCACTTATAAGAAAAAAACGAAAGAGGTTTAAGTTCTTAAATCCTCCAGAACGATTAAAAATTGCTCTTTATTTTTCAGTCAATGGCAAGTTCCTCCTGATTGCTCTTCCCATAACTACCTTTGTAGCGCTTACTATGCTCGCATGCTGTTGTTACTGTTGCTGTTGCAAGGGCAGTGGATGCGGAGAGTGCCTTCGACACATTTGTTGCTGTTGTTGCTGTGATGAGAACCCTTCCAGCTTCTCAGGTACCGTAACGTACTCAATTCCTTCTTGCAAGTCTTTGATAAAACCCGAATGACAAGTAAGGCCAAACATTTACTCAATCAATAGACTGAGAGAAATTAATTATCCCCTGAAATGTGTCTATTATTGGGAAAGCAGGTATTGTGTGATAGTACTGAGATGTTTCAAGCCACATCGTTCAACCTAGTATGTCATGTTACCAGACTCGTTTTGTATTGAAACAGGGAGAAATAGTGTACCAAAGACTTTTTACATGTTCGTTATGTCCAGTAAATGAAGATGAAAAAGAATGTCATGTTGTGTTTTCTTGCGCTTTCTATAACTAGTTTCGCACCAATTTTTTTCTGTCATGGATTTATTTCTTAAACAATAACCTCTTTAAAGATGTAGATGTCATTTCAAACATTTTGCTCCTTTGTAACAATTTTGATCAATTTATTTGAAGGTCATTTGCTGCATTTACTTTCGACCTTCTGACCTTCATAGAAACAAAAAAAGTGATTTCACGAATGTATCTGTTATTTCAATTTTTATTTAATTTAGTTTTATTTTATTTTCTAACTTCAGATTAGTTAATACCATACATATAAGTGGAAAATACCTGGAGTGCATAAATTGCGGTTGTTGTTGGATTCTTGTGATGACTTTCGTAGAGGTTGTTTAAGCGCTACTCGCTGGAATACAAAACAATTCAAAAGTCTTATTAGATTAGCAAAGAACTGTATTCACCAGAAAAGTCTTTTACAGCCAAAGTCCTGATCGACGGCACTATGTTGCTATACTTATTTAATGACATGCCCTCCAAGGTTCAAGCCGTTGTTATTTGTCTCTGTTCTTCACACTATACCGGTTAGTATGAACAGCAAAGGCCCGGGGCGACAAAAGTCGTTCACACACTTCGAACATCGTGCCGGCAAGGTTGGCTGAGAAAGGTTTGGGGCACTAAATTCCAGTCCTCACCCCAGAATATTTACTTCCCTCTCAGATGGTTCCAGTCCTCGCTCCTACTTATTTACTTCTGCGACGGGCCGAATAGGTGTTCACACTACACCAAAGTATGGAAAAAAACCTATCCGATATGTGACACTTTACTTTAGAGATCGGCTCGGCGCAGCTTCGCTATGTCACAGAAATTGCGCAACCACAAATGTTCCTGTGTGTGAACAGAAGCCCTATACGGTATGATTTTCGTGGCGGCGCAAAAGCTGTGCGGTACAGTGTGAATATTTAAAAATTATTCCTGGAGCCGGAATGGGCTATTGACTCAGAGCCCGTGAGGGCGCGAGGAATTATAATTGTGTTAGTAAAATCCAACTAGTTGGTGAAAAATATCGAGACAAAACAACTTTAGCTAGCAAAACGCGATTCAACCGCCACTGTTTTGGTTTTCAAAGCCGGCGCTTTTCGCTACCAGTGGGCTATAACATATAGCCTATTAGTAGCTCAACCAATATTTGGAATTTAACAATATTACTAAGTACCCTAGTACGTAAAAAGGATGTCACAATTCAGAATAAAAGGCCCTAAAAGGGAGTTGAAAGTAATAAATTTGCTGATACTCATGCTTAAAGTAAATTTAAGTAAAAACATCTTAAGAAAACCAGTGGTATGTTTTCTTACAGGTGAATATCACGGGTTGCTAGGAGGAGTTAAGAATCCCATGACACAAAAGGCTGCCTCTCGGATCCAAAGTGCCACCGCAAGACTATATGGTGGTGTAAAAAAGGGAAGCTTTAGTTCCCGGGCTCAGTCGACTGCGGATCGGCGTGTATATTGGGGCATTTACTAAAGTGGGAGAAACCGGACAATAATGGTTAAAACAGCAATTATTGTTACTAATAAGACCCTGTCCCGTAGTATGAGACATAAGAATAGATTAGATTAGATAACAATTAGTCACCGAAGTGGAGGTGGCTAGCGGTGGTTTTATTTACCGAGGCCGCGTTAGCGGCGAGGTAAATAACCTCCACTAGCCACCGACACTGAGGTGAATAATTGGTTTAGTATATACTAAAACAGTGAGATAATTGAGTACAGAAATGATGATTTTTAACTTATTTACTGTTGCCTGCAGCGATTACAATTTTGGCGCGCAGTGACCGAACGAAATTCAAGTCAAAAAGACAAAGCTTTACCTGTTAAAAGTTCCACCCCGAACTTCGTCACCTTCTTCGTGTATTTCGGGAACAGCTTGCTTAATTAGTAGTGAAATTTCTTTGATTGTTAAGGCAGCAACAATTGCTCAAAACTTACTCGAGTTTAGTGTCGCTCGCTCGGAGGAACTGGAGGTGAATCAGTGAATAGTGCAGGATATTCACTGATTGAGTAGCTAATCAGAGCGCGCGAAAAACACTATCCACTGTTTTAGTATATACTAAATTAGATTATATATAGTATAATAGAATAAAGGAGCATAGAATAGCATAGCATAGCATAGCATACATTAGCATAACCTAGCGTAGCATAGCATAGAATAGAATAGAATAGAATAGAATAGAATAGAATAGAATAGAATATTCTTTCTTATGCATTTATCGATGTTAATGGTTGATTTCACAATCTTGTAGAGGAATATACTAGAAAAAAATCATAAATTTAATGAGAATAATGTGTTAGCTAGGAAGCTAAATGAACCAGTTAGTTTTCTTGTTAGCTCCCTGGATAATTTAGGTTCTAGTTAGCAGGTAAATGATCAAAAGAAATAAAAAGAACAACCAAAAGAAAAGAGGGAAGAACCTATTTACTTGTAACATGTTGCTTGATCAGCATAAAGAAAAAGTACTTCATATGTTGTTCTGACAGTAAGAATGTCTCTGCCCTCGAGAAAGGGTCTTACTAAAATCAACACTGAATCATCAGCCTTATCTCATTATGAACACAGAACTTTTGACTGTCAAATTCTGTTAATAGAGGCATGACTGTACTATGTAAAGCCGAACCCCTTATTTTTCAATTAAACTTCCTTCATGGTCAACTTTTGTAAACTGGATTATATCGTATGTCTCGTGTTTTTTTTTTTTTTTTTTTTTCATATCATCTTCTTTCTGCCTGTTAGGATATGTTATGACCGTTTTGTTATGTTGTTTCAGTCATTTGCTCGGTCCCCATCCATACCAAAACGTCTAACATCGGGAGCGAATCCAGGAACGTAACGTGAAGAAACGTGACTTTTTCCTATAAAGTGAGCGTGTATATAGAGCGGCTCGGGTCGTGCATCCGTGAAAAAAATCAGTCTGGCAACTTGGATCCGTGTTCCTTTGGGTCAGTTTTTGTGCTTTATGTCACCATCACAAATGTATTCAAGGTACATTTTATTCATCTGCGAAATGGTAGTCTTGGGTCTTTCTCGAGACGTTATGCGCGACCACCATTATATGTTAAAATGGTGTACAGGTATACCAACCACATAAAGATTGCGTCCGGTGATAGTCAGTCTTAGCTAGCTCGCCTTTAATCTGCCAGACGTAAATAGCGGTCGCATGTTATGGAATTGAACTTTGTTTCTACAAGGATGCGGACGACTTTTCGTCTACAAGAAAACTTATCTTTTTATGGCGTTTTATCAGTCCGGATTGCAAAGTCTTTACTTTTTAAAGAATAATATCATTTCATTTCATTTCAAAACGCAGATTTTATGGTTTCAAAATTCTTAGATTGTATGCGGAGAAGTTTTACATTTCACGATTTAGAGAGGCCGTTTTTAGAGCCCTTTTTTTACAGAGGACTTTTATCAGAGGACTAATTCAAATTAATATTGCAGGGGTGGAGATTCTTATATGACAGGGGCGGGGATTCTCGTGGTCTCTCTTAGGGGCGTAAAATGCACATTTTGTTAGTCCCACTCACCTTGTTCAGGATGAAGAGGCATGCAATATTTTCACACACACAGGTGACGCTTAAGGCTGTCCTTAGCTTTTTGATTCCCCACCTACTTGTTATATTTACCCAGCAACTTGAAATCTTAGTGACAGCCGTACCTACGTCATGGCATTTTTGCGGACTCGCTTCTATTTAGATTTATTTTATAGCACTCTTTCCTGCGAAAATGGAGGCTCTGTTCCATCTGTGAGCGCATTCCATGTATAAGATATCAAAAAGGACAATTCGACGCCATTAAAATGTCAAACACTGTTTTCAGGTCTGCAGGTTTAGCATTGCTGCAAAACGAGTTGAATAGCGATGTTGCGCGTTTTACAACCTCCGAATCAAGCCTGTATTGAAACAAATCATTTCGTTGTAAGTTGTGTGAACTTCTGATTGGATAAAATTACGCGGGAGTCACATACACAGGAGTTACATCACTAGTTGCAAAGCAAGTTTGCCTTGGACCCCGTAAAACGGGGAATATTTACAGATTTTATTTCGAATCACTCTCTACTTCCTTCAACAAATTTTCGCAACCTGCAACAACCTGATTTGTTGCAAGACAGGTTCGACTTTTAGTGGGTGGTAAAACGCGCAACATACTTACGAGCTCCCCTAAAAACGCCTGCGTGGGAGGGGGCTAGCAGACAAGTTGCACGACATGTTTTGTTTCCCGTTTTAAAGTAATAAACTGGTCGGTTAAAAAGCCATTCCAAGAGTACATGAAAGTTGCTAGCTGAACCACGCCCAGATTGATATCCAGAAGCGGTTTGATTCTAATTTTCCGACCAGCATCACTTTTTCTTTAATTACATGGAGAACCGTCCCCCCCCCTCCACTCTCAGGGATTGACACATGAAATGCACCGGCAGTAAGTGTAAAATATTTATTACCACTTAGCTCAAAAATTCAAACAATTACTACCTATGCCTGTCCCTTTGTTGCATAACACATCCCTCGGTTTGATCATGATAAAAATTAGAACAAGGAAAATTATCTCAGTTGTTTAACTCGCCCCAAAATTGATTGGTCGAAGAATATGATACTGCGCTTATTTTCGGTATATGGAACTTAAGAAAACTTGATAAAGATGGATAAATGTTAGTTACCATCAGTGTTAATTCTATGTGGCTATTATTTCCCTTGTTAAATCTACTGATTGCAAACTGGTAACAAAAAAGAAAATAAATGAAATAAAAAATGAAAATAACATCGGTTTCATCCTTCATTAGTTGATGAATAAACCTCAGTCTCCCTCGCAGCCGTTTTTAGTGTCGTCACGCAACGCTTCTCTCCAGGAAAGACTAAATAAACAGCAGGAAGTAAAACAAAAAGGGCAACATGAGACATTTTGAAAATAGTAAAAATATTTCGCACAAATTAAAAAAGTCTTTAAAAAGTCTTTTTACTATTACTAATAGATCAAACTCTTGTAACCAATGTGAAACGCTATTTAAAGCTATCTTCATCAACGTTTAGTAGAAAACTACTGCCATTATCAACAACGGTCAAAAGACGTCTGTGATTGCCCATTATGACCCGTCGTTACAAGTACCTAGTAACTGCTGAAATAGAAGAGGGAAGAAAGTAACCGTCAGTTAAATTGCGCGCACGATGATATGAGTATTTTGAGACTGGCCTAAACCAGGTATACAGATATATTTTAGCCTGTAACCAGGCTCTTTGTTTGGGGAAAGGGTGAAAAAATCGCGAGGAGAGGGAGGGGTGGGGGGAGGGGCGGAACCTGTAGACAAACCTTTGGGACCTCCATTCTACGGCACCCGCTCTGCATCAGATTCTGATGCAAGCTCCTATTGGCGAGAACACTGACTGTTGACAGGTTTGATTAACATCGCCTTTTTGGTCGGCACGTAGCACGCGGTTTGAATGAAAACGTGTAAACAGGTCTTCTGCTCTTTAATATGGCGTCTTCTGGCGCTTGGCTGATGAGCTTCTTTTGCCGCAATGAAGAGCTTTGCGTTTCAAAAGACCTCAAATAAAATGTTATTGCATCAGAGGGCAAATCACGCCTACCAGAAACAATAACAAACAATAACCGAAGATAATTGAATATGCATGTCACGATCTCTCAGTATGAAATAAGCAGCAAAAATCACATTTTCTCGGTCAAACCGTAACCCTCCAGAGCATAATCTATCCGCCAGAGGAAGACCTCATTGCAAAGAGCAGCATTTTGGCACGAGTTAAGTCCTGTGTTGCCTACCGACCTCCGTTTTGGACGCGAAATTGGTTACATTCCAATACATTCAACTGAAAGATGATCGGCAATTACACCAAGATGACGGAATAGTGGCATCGAATGTTTGTTTACAGGCGCTCCCCCTTTTCCCTCTCCTCGCGATTTGTTCACCCTTTCCCAAACAGAGCGCCTGTTCACATGCAAACATATTTGAGAGGTTGGAGTTATATGGGAGGGGAATGGGAAGTGTTGAATAACCCCTCGACTATGTTTGTAAAATTTGCTTCCATCAGTTGGCGTTTTTAATCAGACAATTTTTTCTTGTGACTATTTGAAACGAGTTTTTTGTAAACTAGATTTAGCATCTATGAGCACTTCTCCAAAAGAAGAGTACATGTTACAACTTCAAAAACTACCTCACGGGCCATCAAGAGAACCTGTTTTAGTCTAAACAGTAAGGACCAAAGTCCTCTAGTCTCATAAAACGTAAATGAAGATGGAAATACTGAAACTAACATCGTTACTCGTTCAAATATTTCGCGGTTTCTGATTGGCTCGAAACCTCCGGCCTATTTATCATAAGCAGCCGGCGTTTACCATTTTAGGAAGACGTGAGTAATAAGCCATACATTCCATAGTGCATTGCTTGCAAACTCATTTCCAGGTAATAATCGCTTCAGTTATGCAGAGATTTAAAGCGCGCGATCCTAGCTCCTTATGCGTCAGTGAATTATTAAAAGAAAAATGGCGTTCACAGCTATCTGAAGACGAAATAACCGAGTTTTCGACTTAAACTGAACGGACGAATTGCAACGATACGCAAAATAAAATTGCTACGCGCAATATCCATGCAAGAGTTTTTGAGCTCGAGTGTTTCTTGCAATTACGTCTTTCTAAAAAGGTATGTTTTACATTGTGAGTCGATGAATTTATGAATGGGACCTCAGTAAACGCACACCATGTTTACTCTTCATACCACTCGTTCATGACGCAGGTGTATTTTCTTATGGAAAGGAAAGAACATTTAAATTGTTTAACTTTTTAGTATGACTCACCTTACAAAATTTTTTTTCCAACTTGTTCTACAATCTCCCTTGCAAGTTCAATTGCCTGAAGGGCATCTTGTTTTGAGTAAACGTCCTTTGGAATCTTTGGAAAGCTCAACTGATCAGGGTAGCGCATTCTACTAGAACTTCCTAGGAGTCCCTCGAGTTTCCTCGACAGGGTAATCAGCTGATGGTCGTTAAGCCGTAGGGCGTTTCCGTCGAGATCGTATATATTAGTCTTAAAAGCATCTTCTGCATACTGTGCGGCTTTTAGCGCTTTCTCTGCAGCCTATAAAGTAATAATTCCAATAAGAGCTTTGCTTTACCGACTGCTGTTAACCACATAATTCAAATACCGAAAATGTCTAGATACCAAGGGTACGATTACTTTTGATTCTTACCTGATGGCATTTGAAGCAGGCCCATACGTAAGATGGAGAGTGGGTTTCAATGTCGTTACGAGAAGCTGCCAGGTCGTCTTCAGCCTGTCGGAACCAGCGTTTTGCCTCTCCAGGTTGAGGATTCGTTTTGCAGAAGCTGGGCGGAAACTCCCACTTCTGTTCTCCATATTCATAGTGCCGAGAGTATGTTTCCCGGTACTCTTGGCGCCGCGAAGTGTACTGCCTTGCACGTTCTCCCCAGTAATTAAAAAAGGCGTCATAGGGAGCGTCTTTTCTTTCCATCTTCCCAATTTCACTACGAATATGTTGCAAAACCTGCGAATAGAACGTCTCATTTCCAGGATTTCTGTCCGGGTTCCACTGTAGGAAGAGACCTTTAACTACTTTTCGTCTTTTGTCTTCTGGTAGCCTGTAAGCTTCTCTAACTGCTCTTGAAACATCGTCAAGTATAGCTTGTGTACCGCTTGCGCTTTGGAAATCTAGGTGTTTCCCTGTTGTTGATAATATCTCTTGAAACCGGCAAAATTTATACAAGTCAATTGCCGGTGCAACCTTTTCATGACCAATGTCAATCTTGTATGACTTTGAAAACAAATTGACTTCATTAGTTGCAACTTCGTCAATTATTATAGCGTAGATGTACGTGGCATCTCCTTCTTCGAGTTGTAGACTCGGATCTTCCACCTCATATCCAACGTACTCACCTGGAAAGAACGGCTTAAAAGCTGCACTAAGAAGATGGTGATCTGCGATTGGTGTAAAGCTGCCTGGCTCTGGTAAAAGGCTTGCCCCTTCTGAATCAAGGGTATCATCTTGCCGAATCTTCATCCTATCAAGTAAGGAGCTGATCTTGCCAGGTTGGCTGTGCAACATTAAAGGAATGCATACAACTGTGTCTTGCAGCAGTCCGTTACATTCGCCATTAATCACTTGCGATAGTGTCAAATCTATTGCAGACATGTTTTCCGCCTCGTCTTCTACTGCACTGATGTATACATTCCAAATCTCCTTGCCATTTTGTTTAATCTTCTCCAAAAAATAGGGAACTTCTTTTTTGCTTCCTGGAATCACACTACCATTGTAAAGTAAATGAGTCACAATTCTTCTCATACCGTGGAGTTCAATGCCTTTCAATGTGGTTTTCAAGGAAATTACGAAATATTCCTCGACCTTCTGCTGATTTTTATGACTTGAGTGGCGAATAAGCCTTACAATACCTCGGTAAAATTCCTCTGAGTGAAGCATCCTCTTTAGTAAGCAAGTAGTACCAGCTTCCAAAAACGACCTATTGTCCCTTGACTCGGCAAACGTTTCCTCCAACGCAATGGACAACATCTTGGGCTGCAAAGATGCAGGCAAAAGCAGGACTAGTTCCCTGTAACTTGTAGAAGAGCTGCGACAGATATTACTCTTTTTAAGATCCACCACAAATAGATGCTGGAAGTTTCGAATACGATCATGGTAATAGGAAGCATCGTCGAAAAGAAGCTCGGTCGCTTTTCTCAAGACTATTGGTCTTGCAGTTTCATCTTCGTCGCTTCCAAAGAGACACATGGCTGGTAGATACAATGAGGAAATAGAATGGTTCCCATCTGGACTGCCTTGTAAAATTTCAAAAATACCCTTCACAGCTTTCAACGAAATATCCACCTCATTGACATCTAGACTCCTTTCCACGCATTTTTCATGCAGCAGATCTAGGATACATGTGTAGTGCGAAAGTTGTACAGATGGCGAAGAGCCCAGGTACTCAAATAATTCTTTGAACTCTCCATGTTCTGCAGGCATCTTGTAAAGGTATGGCCTGATCTCAAGATCCTCGTACAACTCAATTACTACCTTCTCAGCATTAACTAATCTTGAACCTTGCTCAACCAAAATACAAGGTGTACCCTTCAGTCGATTCTTCACAAAGGTACTAGACATGGCTTCTTCCTGCAAGAAGCGATAGATTTTGGCCATCACCGACTTTCTGGTAAGGAAATGTCCGTGGCTTATCTCACTTTCATCTTTTCGTACCATTTCACAAGCGATATTCTCCAGGTGAGAAGTTACCAGTTCTAGTGTTGGCTTGGTGAGAACATTTAGCTCATGAAAGAAAGAGTCATAGTCACTTGGAACTGCCCACTGCGGAAGAATAGGTGCAGTAGTCCAGGCTATTTCAGCGTCTTTCTGCAAAACAGAACCTTGAAATGCAATGTATGGAGTCTGACTATCATCTCGACCGAACTGACGATGGATTGCTCTCAGCTCTTGACCTACAGAATATGAAACCACGAACCTGATTTCACGAACATCTCTAAGAAGTCCTTCCTCCAAAACATTGCCTCGACTAAACAGGTGATCAACGAGGACATGAGACTTTTTGTCGGTGCTCTCAGTAGGTTGTGTGGCGCCTTCACGTGAAACCTCAGTAGCAAACTTTTTTAAAAGACCACTGGAAACCTCATAGATTAGTCCCACCATTTTCAAAAACGACATCCATTTTTCCTCATTTAAAGGTTCGGGTGGAAACATTTCCTCTGTAAGAATTGTGCTGAAAACTTCATTTGTGTGATCATAATAGCAGGATGCTTTCTTCAGGGTGCCATCTTTGGAGGGGACTATTCCTGTGTCTCTCAAACAAGGCAAAAGCTTCTTCTCAGCTGGTTCAGATTCGGTGTCCAAAATCTTATCACGAATGTACCTTAGGTGATCTAGCCTTTCAACAGTGGAAAAGAGCCCGAAGTGTTTCAAAATGAAATTACAGTAGAGGTAAATTGGTGATATCATCTCAAGGGCAAGGAATTCGAATAATGAATTTAAACGTTTCCGTGATGACAGAAAAACGACTTGGCATTGAAGTTCCAAGACTTTCATTTCTTTACCTGGGATCTCCGAGGGAACAACGTAGACTCTTTTGCCTTGCAGACTCACTAATCCACCATGCGTTGCTTCATAAAAAGGAAGTTTTCTTAATGTAGTTCTGTCCTCGTCTTGCAACTGATTTACGCTTTCGTTGAAATACATCAAAATTCTAAGGCATTCAGAGCTATTCAATTTTTCATCAAGTGTGCTGGAGTTTATTGTCAGCATATAGCGGAACGATCTCAGAAGTGACGTTGAGGACCTAAGCGATGCAACCAACTGAGGTGCAAGACCGGGCGACTCCGCGGGTAAGACTAAATAGTTCAGTTCGGCTAAACGTAGCTTTCTTAACGTGTAAACAAGTGTGTCACTAGCGGAATCGTGATTCCTTAAATCAAGGACAGATTCTGCCAGCGCTAGAGGTACAAGGAAATGTTCCACTTGCCCGCTGTAAGGCTTGTCATCAAGGGGAGCTTTGGTGCACGGGAGAATAGCCCAGTTTTTGAGAGGTTCAAGTACGTTTTGAATGATGTCACCTCTTTCCTCCTTAGTTAATTGTGTCGTTAGATTGCTTTTGGCATTAATCTCGACATTTACTTGAAAACCTCTGGTGTTCATCTTACCACTCGCTTTGATGCTTCTGGTATTTGTCTCATCACTTCCCTCTGTTACTCGAGTGTTTTTGATCTTCTCTCCTTTACTGATTCTAGCTTCTTTTAGGGCATTATTCACTTCTTCGTGTAAGAATGCCCATGTTCTTCGCATCCAGTCTCGATTTGGTTCTGTTTCTTGTTCGGGTTTCCATTGAACGTAACGTTCAACATTGCAAGAATCGCGACGAAGTGTTTGATGTAAGTTAAGTGCAAAACTCTCAACACCGAAATGCTTAAACACGGATGCTTCAAGACTCTTCCCAGTATCGAAGATTTGGCACATGACATGGCTATGGACAAACAATTCTCTACAATTTTGTAAAATGCTGTGATGGCGAGAGAGAAACTTTGGTTCGGATGCACTAAATGCTTGCAAACGGTTGTCTTGTGTTACAAGCAATGGAAGACCTGACAGGTTTGCTAAAAACTGTTCGCTATCCTTGCAGTACTTAAGTACGAGGACAACACCTTCAACACTCTTGAATGGGCTTTCTCTTACATCAATCGGTAATGGTCCAACCTTGCAAACAGAACCTCCGCAACTGAAAGATTTGTAGAACTCTATCACAGCAGAAGGAGATGTAGAGCAACAATTAACTTTAGAGTGCTTCATTGCCAAGAAAACTGACAACTTTAAAGCCACAAGATTGAAGCCTGTCTGAAGCAGGATTTGCTCAAAAGACTTTTTCATGTCGTCCCGCTTTTTCTCTTCTTTAGCATCAAGCTCTCGTTGTTGTTTGGTGCCGAAACAATCGTCCTCCCCAAGAGTGTTAAAGAATGCTTTCTCTGCCCCACTACCCGTTGGAGGAAGCCATTTTAGCTGAACTTTGGGAATAGATTTGCCTGATGTACAATCGCTCACCACTGGCAAAAACCGCATTCTGTTGTAGTTCATGCCCTGGTACACAGACGCAACCAAATCCATCCAATATGGACTGTTTAAATCTGCAAGAGGGAAGAGCCTCTCATAGTAGCGTATGTTTTCAACCAAATCGTCTTTTCTGCAATCGAGGGTGACGATATCAGAGCTTTTCATAAGAGGAAGCTCAAGAAAAGTTCTTACTTCGTCCAAAAGGGTAAGATAACATGATGCTATAACATGTTTTATCAAGCCTTTGTTCCAGTCAATTCTAGAGTGATCTTTCTTGTCTGTCCATAAATTTCGTCTGGTTTCGTGGTCTAATGCAAAATTACCATTAATGTGTACGGGAAGCCCAGTTTCTACCGGAAGCGGGAGAAAACAGTAGGCCTTGTGTTCTCTTTCCAATGGCTCACTCTCCGTAGAGACGTCTTGCAAGAGGCAAGCAACACCACCACGAGGAAGCAACCTCAGAGAGCCATTTACGTTACCGTCGGCAATCTTTGTCCCCACTTTGTTATCAAAACCAATCTGCTGGACAATCAGCCAATTTTCCACCTTGCCAAAGTTGTCTTTTAAATTCAAGACATAGGAACATTTCCTTAACTGCGCGTCACTTGCCCGGAACTCAGCATTTTCCCTTTGTAACTTTCCAGTTTGTTTGACAAAATTGGCGAACTGCTGTCTCTTGAATGCATCATTGGCTGAAACTTTTGCTTCAACAAAGTAACAGGAAGCAACGTTTCCACTTTCGTCAATGTGACTCAGCGTAATCTTCCTTAAATTGTTTACAAAAAGGAGAACTTCGAAAAGTTCTAATTTGAGAGCTTCCATCATACTTTCCATGTCCTCTAGTGTTACTGGAGAAGAAGATATAGCAGAGTTTTCTGCCATATCTCGAGTTCTAAGTGGAAATCTGAACATTGTGGAATTTTCTATAGGAAATTGTTCTTCTAAATAGCAGGCGAATACATCTGGGAACATTCTTCTCAACTTTGCTGTTTTTCTGAACATCATTCCTGGCTCCTGTGGGGTTGCCCCTGGAATATACTTACAATGTGGATCAAACACACATAATACATCTCCAATCTCCTTGCCACTAGAGGTAAATGACGGCACGTCGGTCAAATGGTAGACAGCATTGAAGCCTACGCCATACTGGCCAGTCTTGTTAGGGTCATCTCCTTTGCTGCCTTCTCCAAGGGTCTGTATTCCTTTGATGTCAGCTTCTCGAAACGGTTTGTTGTTGTAAACACAAAATGCAGGACCTTGAAGTGGCTTCCAAGAATCTTCAAAAACGCGTTCATCACGATGGTTCCTTGGGTCCTTAATAAAGCAAAGCTCTGTTGCTTCTGCGTCATCAGCATTCTGGACAATTTCTTTCAAGATATCTTTTTTGCATGGATATTTTGTCAGCAAGCGTTTAATGCGATTTGTTAGCTTCTCCTTTTGTCCAAAGGGAATTCCAACACCGAATCGGTTTATTGCCTCTGCTCGGCGTGTTTTAACACCCAACAGGATGCATGTTGGATGAGGAATCATATTATTTGCAAAGTAAATATCAGTTTCGTCAGCAATCCACTCGCAGTCGTCGACGCAAAGTTCACAAGCTGGTCGCATTATTCCTTGACAATCAGGAAGATAAATTGATTGTTGCTTCTCATCAAATTCATCACAGTCTTTTAGATAATCCCCAAGTTGACGAGCCAGATTAACAGCTTTTTGTAGATTCTCCTTGTCAAGCACTTTCTCCTGAAATTCAGTTTTTATCTCTTTTAAAGAAGTGATGAAATCGACGCCGTCAAAAGCGTTTTTTACACCAGAGCTCTTCATCAAACTTTCAAATCGCCTCGCGAGTTCGTCCGGAAGCTTCTGAAGATAGGGAGAACAGTCAACAGGCATATAAAAGGCAACGCGCTTTGTATCAACAAACTCTTTTCCTACAAGAATATATCTGTTTTTCTGAAAGAGGCTTCGCACCTGGTTGCCGTCAATTTGTCCCTCTAACAAGGCTGTATTAAGATATTTGTAGGCTTCTGAAGTGGTTTTCCTCACCTCTTCGAATTGCGTTAGATTAAGATTCTCGTTTGTGGTCGACGCTGCATCAAGTTGGGTAACAATGTGCTGAATTGTGGGCTTCTTTTTGTTCAACTGTAAGAACGTTGTAACAGAAAAAGGAATATTAAGATCTACTAGAAATTCAGAGCAGCAAACTAGGTACTTCTGGTTTCGCTGGAATGCCTCTTCGGGTGATACCAGTGTTGCTCTTCTCTCAGGGCGTTGATCGCCTCCCCTCCAGAGGAGAGGAAAATTTTCCGGTTTTGTGGCAACTGGGAGAAATTTTACTTGCAAAATGTTTTTCCAAACAATCTCGGGGGCTCCGCTTCTAACCCTAGTGCAAAGCTTTCTTTCAAGAAGATCTATTAATGCTTTTGCACGTTCTAAAGCTGCTTTGCTGTTATCTTCATTTAAAATGCTGATACTATTTGCCCTTTCTTCGAATACATCCCAAGGTGCATCATCTGCCATCATTCCAAGTTGTTCAAGCTTGGCAAGTCGTACGGTATCTAAAAAATCATCTGTAGTGCCAAAAGGAAACCTTTGATCTTCACTGTTAAAGACCTTAGCCATTGCCTTGTTTGGATTAACAAGTTCCCCAGGGTTTTTAAGGGCTTTACCACCAGGTGAAGCTGGAATACAGGCATGGGCTTGTAGCAATTTATCAAATGTCCCCTTTGCATCATCTAAAGCGTACAAGACCAGTTTGTCGCGAATACCTGGTGATAAAGAGGCGAAGTTTGGGAACAACAGCTCACTGAAAAACCTTTCCTTGTCGTAATTTTTCAACTGGATCTTTTTCTCAAGACTGTAGGTAAAGAATGATTGGAAAACATCCACTGGGAGATCAACAACAACCTCATTCTCCTTGGCCAACATCTGCAATGCTGCGAATGATATGTCTCCAACCCGTTGATCATGACGGAAGTACGGATCCAGAAAGACCACGTGATTGATATCCGTCCATCTTTTACCGTCCGTAAAAAGAGAATAACACCCACTGGCGACTTGCTGGTAAAATGAGCGGGCAAGGGGCTCAAAGCACGGCTCAATGTAACATGCCCGAGGCCACAGTGTGTGGAAGAGGTACATGCCAGCAACTTGTTTCATGTCTTCCAGGAGGTCTAGGTAGGCTGCACACACTGAATCGTTTAATAAAACGTTGTTCCACTCTACTGCGGCAAAGGCTTTGTCGTCCTCTGTTTTCTGCTTTAAGTGGCGTCTGCTAGAAGCTACCGCAAATGCACCATTTATATGCACCGGGAGACCACTGTGTATTGGAAGGGGGAGGTAGCAAAACACGGTCCCGTTATGATGCAATTTGCCTCCAATGGTATGACTGACAACAGGTTTTGGTGCAAACTTGTCACTTTCCTGAAGTATCAACTTGACTGCTACTGCAGCTGCTGGAAGCAGGCTTCTGTCATTTACTGAATATTGCATTGCTTGTCCTTTGCCCATCGACGAGGCAACAAGCCAAACCTCGAACTCATCTTGTAGGTTAACTTTGTCTCCAAAGAAAGAGCGCCCACATTCAGTAACGTTGCTGGTTATGTCCATTGTAATCGATGATCTCAGTAAATTCCCATTGGTTCCCTTTGGATCCCCAGCATGCTTAGCAACTTCTGATGAGGCTCTCAGGAAGTTACACTGTTTTAAGAGGTTCACGTCGTCCGGGCTATCATTTCTAAGGTGGGATTGGAGAACGATTGGGAAAGACAACTCTCTAATGATTCCTGCTTTTGATAGTGACTTGGTAACCTGAAACATTAATTTAGGTTGTATGTTTTCCGTTGACTCTTTAGGCAGATGAAATATGCTGACTCGAAATACATTTTGTGTAAATAAGAGCAACGTTTTTGCCCCACGGACGAAAATTTCTAGCAGGTCTCTCATTTGGTTGTTGTCGTAATGAACTCGTTTAATTTCACTTCTCACGGATTGATCCCTGGTTCTCAAAGGGAATCGAAAAAGGGTTCCTGGGAATGAGTTGTCAGCTTTGTTCAGATGAAGATCACAACCAAAGATGCCATTGAAAGGTTTAAATTGGTTCCTAAACTTTCGCTTTTTCTCTGGCTTGTTATTGACGTCGATTTTTATTCCAGGTTTCCTCTTGTTTCTGATCGCTTTTCCAAGATAAAAGGTGTTGGGGTCAAAAATCACAAAATAGTTTCTGCTAAGGAACATAGGAATGTCCGTCAGATTGTAGACCGTGTTAAAGCCGAGCCCAAACTTCCCAATTTTTTCGGTTTCTTGTTCTTTTGTGCCACCGTTGAGTTTAGTAATGTTCTCAAAATCCTCATCCTTAAACACCGCGTCGTTGTAAACCCACAAAGCAGGACCCTGACATTCTCTCATTCCTTCGTCAATCAGACATGTCATAGCATCTTCATTGGTTCTTTCATCGTAAAGAAATCTGACCTCTGTGGCACCGGCATCATCTGCGTTCTGGATTAATTCCTTAGGTACTGAGAAACCATCTGTGTAATCCTCCAGAAGTCTGTTTAATCTGCGAGTAAGTTTTTCTTCTTGACCAAATTCAACTCCTATCTCATCAGCTTCCAATAACTGATTTCTGAGAGTACGAACCTGTAACAGTTCTGCAGTACTATTTGAGATGTTTGGATGCACGAAAAAGCAATCATTTTCTTCGTCGGCAGGCGTGACATCTTCTAGCCACTCATGGTCACAGTACATGCAATCTTTAACTGGTACAAGCCTCACGTAGGAATCTCCTTCCACGTGTGTTGGGATGAGGACTTTCTCTTGAATCTCTGAAGGTAGTTGTTCTCCAACGTTTGGCTTGATCTCATTCAAAATGTCTGCAGATAACTGGAGATCTCTTTTCACGTCCGTGTTTGGATACTCGTGTCCAGATTCATACTTCTGTTTGATCAGGTTAAGAACTTGTACGAAAAACAGAGCATCGCATTGCTCTCTCATTCCGAACTTCGAAAAAAAGTTTGAAAACTGGATCATCTCTGAGGGAAGAGAACAAATGTACGGAGTAAGATCAATTGGAGGCCTTCCGGCAAGAACAACATCAACAGACGAAAAACCATCTCCATTCCAAACCCATCTCCAGTTTTCAGTACGCTTTAAGGTTTCCTTGACGACTGCGGGATCTGCGACCTGATTAAGGTATGAGTAGATGTCCTTGACAACTGGAATGTAATATGGCTTTTTATCCTGGGTATAGTGAGTGACCATGTTTTTCAGATGTTGCACCACGTCCAATGCCTCTGGCATCTCATCCCAGCCGAAACATTTTGCTAATTGACTTGATGAATCTAGTCTTACAATAGGCTTCACTGTTCCAATGAGATTAACTTTATCTTCACTTGTCACTTCCGCAGGTTTGTAAAAGTGGGCTTTGCGAGTTTCTTCAGTTGAGTAAAAGCTAGCAGGAACACCGAAGGGCCTTTGTTTCACTTCTGATACCCATGGAACGTCTTGCAAAACGTTTGTCAACGTTACCCCAGAAACAATTTGTTGAAGCTTCGTTGGATTACTGTCTAAATATGACATTATGGTTTCCGATTTTCGCTTTGCTTCCTCCAAATTTGACATTTGAGAGATCTTTCTGGCACTGCGGTACAGATCTTCTGCGCTGATTTGTTTTTCACTCTTCATACCAAGTTTCTTTAGAACAACGAGGACTGTGGGATTCCTATACTGTTCACCAACTGGAAAAACATCTTCTTCGGCCAGCATTTGTTTCAACAATTCAACCCTAGGATCGAAGAGGTCCATAGCCCTGACCCTTCTACTTTTGCTTGGCACAAATGGCAAAAATTTCATGGCCTCTTCAAATCGTGGATTGACGCGTGCGTAAACTTGAAACCGCTCTATCACGAATCGCATAAGAATGTCCATGTCCTCGTTAGAGTAATGTCCTCCTTTGACATCTGGAAATAGAACTTCAAGAAAAAATTCTATCGGTGATAAGCATCTGATGTCTAGCAGATGCGCCAGCCTCATGGAATCATCATTTGTGACGTCAATGAGATCCCTGCGAGGATGTACGGGATAAGAACGTTCTGGTGGTGCTGCACAAAGATCCTCCTCCCCAGAAACAAAAGATTTGTTTAGCGTCTCAAACAAAGGAAGGGTAACAAGAAGCTGCTTTGCTTGGGGTTCTAGCGACGATTCCTTAGAAAAGAACTTCCTTAAGTAGCGTTTGCCTTTGTCTGTTAGTGAGTGCTTGTTAGATTCTACAACTGATGAACAAGCCGACAGCGCCTTCAAGACACCATGTGGTGATGGCGGGTAAATGAATGCATTGATTACAGCGGGATGAAGCGTTAGGTACAATGGACACTGCTGAATGATAACCAGACCAAGGTCTTTCAAGGACTGAATCAGCGTTTCAACGAGAAATTCATCATAGAGACTTTTCACAACAATCTTAGAAGGATGTTGAAGTCTAGCAAGGCTGATTGGTACTTGTGACATGTCATGTGGAATCAAGGGGAGACCTGTGAACATGCGGAGGCCATCGTTCGTGGCAAAGTTCGTCCTTAAGTAATTCCACACGAGCTCAAGCCAGTCGAATCCTGGATGGTTGTGGGAATCCGATCCATGATACCAGAAAACTGTTTCGCCTTGTGACCACTCTGGTGGCAACGATTTTGAGAGAAGGGAAGCCACGTCGTCTTCACTGAGAAGCTTTAACTGGGTTTTTCCTATTTCAAAAGTAAAGGAAATAATATTTCCTCTAAATTTAGCCTGCATTTAAAATTCACGTCGCAGTTGAAAGGTTTGAACAGTTCGGTGCATATCTAAAATGTTGTATAAGATACACGGGCGCCTTTATCGCGCGATTGATTGCACGGCAAGTTTTTCTCCAACATATTTATTTACAAGCAATGAGCGTAAGTTTATTGTTAAAGACGTTGCTGAAAAAAACTACTTTCCATTAAATAGCAAATATATCAGCTAAAATAGCAGACAAAATCGCATAGTAAAGTCACCCCCGAAGACTGTTCGTTACAGCGCTCTTAGCGCTATAATATGTTAGGTACCTCTATCATCAAAGAAGACTATGCTTAACAAATAGATACCACCTTACGGTGCTGCACCCCTATAAGTCACAAATGATGTCCAATTATGGTACGAACATAGAGTAACAAGGCTACTAACGTTTTCAAAACTGTGCGCCAATTTTTCTGTTACGTCAGCTTTGGATGTTTACTCTGGTAGATCATAGGCAATGACCAATCACTTCTCGCGTAGAATTCGTGAAAGTGCAAAAAAGAATGTTTATTTGAATTTGGTAACCACGATAAAGCAATAAAGATCCTAGCCTGAGGTCAACACTGCCACACGCTGCCGGCTGTTAAAGTTTTTCATTCTATCTCCTTGATTTGATTCAAAAATAAGAATACTTCAATACAAAAAAGGAATAAGTAATTGCTGAGTATATTCAAAACAAAGCTATCGGTGATTTGCAACGAAACATTGTAAAAACTCGACTCAAAGCCCTGAGAAGTTCAGAGCGAAAGACAATTTTAAGTCGCCAAATAGTGGAATAACTTCTACATGATCTTGGCTGAAATAGACAAAATAGCTTTTTATAATTCCAAAACATTTCCGAACCGTTCATACCTTTCTTTGCAACTTTCCCCATAATTTCGAAAAGAGTTTGGTCCAGGTCTTGATCCAGAAACTGATGGTCTAGACAAGGAAACAGTTCCCTTGGATGATCGGGTGAGCAGACGTAAACTGCGTCGTCACAGTTTGAGAAGGATGCAAAGCATTTAAAGGCACCACTGGATACGGGCAGCAGCTCCAGTCCAATTAGGTCTGCGAAGTTCTCGTCTGTACAGTTTAGGATGAACGCTAGAAGGTTTAACTTTTCCATACGCCCAAGGTTCCTGTAGCTTGAAGGACTCTCCTTAAGGATTTGCCTCACCAACATGGGAGTAATCTCTTTGATGACTGGTTTATTGCAGGCGTTAAATGCCTCTAACACGTAGCCAGGTAAGGTGGCCACATTTTGATGCGCTTCTAGCAACACTTTGACGAGCAACTCCTTCGGCTGGTGTTCATCAAGTCTGTCTAAGATAGCGTCTTCCACTTTAAGCCACTTTCCTCCACTAGCCTTAGTGTATACGACATTTGCAGAGCATAAGGTCTGGAGCAAGGGATTCTGCAATCTCTTCCATTTCTGGTCGAGGGCATCGATATTAGGCCAAGCCCTACAGAATGCAGTATATAAACTGCAATCAGTTAATGCATCATTTGCACTCCGGAACCTAAGACCGTATGCCAATATTGACAGCACAAATGTTTGGCCAATATCGCACCGCTGTGATCGGAACCTACTCAAACCTTGAACCAATCTATTTTGCTGCATGGGCGGCCAAAAAAGTTCTTATATTCCAAATATCAGAATGTACTGGCCAAGGTAATAGAGCAAAAAAAGTGCTCTGTGTTCTAAGTGCTTAGCCTTACTACGCAGAAGAATGAGGCATTCAAAGAAGAACTAGCTCAAGTAATGCCACTTTCTTGCAATTATTTTCTATTTTGCGCCAATAAAGAAACTAAAGTATAGTATATCATTTCACAGAGGCTAGCACATTTCAACTTACCTGTAAACGGTCTCCTGTTGTATATTGTGGCTGTTTTCGTTGATGGCTTCTAGTAGCATCGCTGCATATGCTTCGGGTAGAGCCTCCTCCAAAAGATACCTATTCCATAAGAGTGACTTATCAGTTAACGGATGACCGTTGCTTTCCTGATCCTCTTGTTCTGCATTTGGAGACTTGATATAACGTCTGTTCTGACTCAAGGCAAAGAAGCCATTCACATGAACCGGCAAACCTGTCAGGCTTGTCTTTTGAACTGGTAACGGTAGGAAACAAAAAACGTGACCTTTAATCGCTGGGGTAGGCTCGAGTGCCATGGCAACACCAACTAAGGGTAAGTAGCTAAGATCTTTGGCCAAGCTTTGAAAGTCAGATGACACCTCCTCGCCACAAAAGTAGTTGGTTACAAGAAACGAATGACTCTGTGTGGTTTCTGAGCCTTGCGAAAAGTGTATAGTCTCAACCGTGATCGGATAGGATACTTGGACAGGATGGGCCAAAAACTTTCCAGTGGAGATCGTGTTGTGAAACTCCTTCCTCTTTTCTCGTACCAAATGAAGGCTTTCATCTTTGATTCGAATTTGAAATGTTTTTCTTGGTTGACTGATGTGCTGCTCACGAACATAAAGCTCGATAGATTCCAGATGTTTCAAAAAGAGGAGAATCAAGTGTGCGTCAGCCATGAATCCCTCAAATAATGTGTGCACCTTTTCAGCGGAATAGAGAGTCGGAGAAAGTTCAGAGGGCCGGTGTCGTAGTGGAAAGCGAAATAGAGTACCGTTATACCAGCCTCTTGAGAAAACATCATCTGTACAGTCAAATATCCCTTTGTAAGGCGCGAACTGGTCTGGTATATTGGCCATGACGTGACGATCGTTATTGATTTTCCAGCTGTAACCTGTTCGCCGATTTCTCCCTTCGGTAAAGTACTCCTCGTGTGGGTCTATAACACCGATCTGTGAACCGCTTAATATACTTGGAAGATCTAAAGATAAATGAAGTAAACAAAGTAATGTATAATATCATGGATGACAAATTACTATGTTAATTTTGGCGCGAAATCCCAGTGTTGCAATTCTCTAATTTCCCATGCAAAACTACAAACAGTTGTTACGGCAATGTTTCGTATATCTCAGCGTGCAGATTTAAAAATGCTACAGGTGTCAGGGCATTATAACTCGGTGTAGGAAACCTACCACTAGAAAGATCACGGTTTTTATACATGGAAAGAATAATTTAAACGCCGGGAATTAAGTTTGTACAAAAATTCAGACCGTTTTGAACTTAAGCCAAAATGGTTGCTTTATGTAGCCTGCGAATACGCCGTCTCTCCTCGGTCCCCACAGCTAGAGACTTTTCACAAAATGAGGAGAGACGGCGGTATTCGCAACCTTCAGTTTGTGGAGTTTTCGATACATTAAACTCATCAAAAAATCTCACGATTGCTAGCGTAATTTGGCACCTAGTGATATTAGGAAATATTTTCATTTTTCAATATAGGCCGCCAAAATTGTCTCGGATTTTTTTCTTACATGTGCCGCCAAAATGTCAAGCTTTCAGATGGTTTTCTCCAAAAGCCAGTGTCATAAAACTCTTTTGCTGCCATTAATTACAACATCATCAGCTGAGTTATAATTAACAATTATTCCTCGAACTCGAATGGGCTCTGAGTCAATAGCCCATGAAGCCGAAGGCCGAATGGGCCACTGACTCAGAGGTCATGAGGGCGAGAGAAATAATTGTTTTAGTAAAATCCAATTACTTGGTCAAAAATATCGAGAATAAAAAATTTTAGCTGCTTAAAGCTAGACTTTAATCCTTTTTTGCCGCCAAAAAGCCGGCGCTTTTCGCTACTAGTGGGCTATAACATGTAGCCTAGTAGTAGCTCAACCAATCAGAACGCAGGATTGATAAGAGACCACCAGCTGGATTTTACTAAATATATAGTTATCTTACCTGTGACGTGAAACACCGATTTGAAACCGAGGCCAAACCGACCAACTTTCATCGGATCTTTGACTTTTATACTGTCACAGAGCATCCTGATACCTTTCCAGTCCTTTGGGGTGAACTCGGCGTTGTTGTAGGCGTAGAGTGCTGGGCCCTGCAGGAAATTATTTATAAAATTATCTATGAAACACTATGCGTAACGCCGGGAGACAGTTTGTGGACAATACTGAGCTGTGATGTTGTCACTTAAAAGTAAATTCTTCGCTGAAGGACGGAGGAGGAGGGGGAGGAGAAAACATTTATGCAAACCCGCTGATAAAACGAATTCTTACAGAAGGAGGGAACAAAAATATCATAAGGTGTTCTTAAGCAGCAATAAGTCATTCCTTCTATGAGGGTTTACGACAACATTCACAGATTACCTGGAACTGGGCAAGTCCTTCGCTATGCAGTTTCTCTGTTCCATAGCTGTGTAGGTCATGAAGGAACTTCACTTGAGTTGCCTCTGCATCCTCGGCATTTTGGATGAGTTCCTAATACACAAATGCACATTAAAATAGAGGACGCTTAAACTCCTCTTTCAATCATTGAGTAGCTTTATAACCAAGCCACTTCTTATATCTCACACATTAACTCCCCTGATACAGATCATAAGGGAGCTTTTGCAACGTTGACGGCGACGGCTTTGAGGTTTTTCTGGCTCAAATGTAGGTGAATTTCCCTGGAATTACTACTCATGCTGCAACACTTATTGACCATACTACATCAATACCACTGATGACATAATATCTGGCATCGAGCTCATTGATATATCTTATCACCGACCCACATTCTGCATTGTAGATGAGCCTGTAAATCACCCAAGAAACAAAATCCAATTTAGGGATTATACTCACTTCAGCTAAGAATTATATGTGATAAAAATAGTGTTCCAGCTGTTTTCTCTGGTGCTCTCACACCAGCATCAGAAATCCATTAACATCACACCAGGTATGCATCAAGGCAAAACTTCTACAGGATGAACACAACAACTAGATATGGCCAATCAACATTTCAGTTCTCTGCATCAAAAAGTCCGGGAGTCAGTTTCTATCAGCGTAAAAAAAATTACCTTACAATTCCTTTAAAAAGCATTATAAGCAGTACCTCTTAACGGCTCCAAAAAATTTAATAAATTAATTGCTACTTGTGAGCAGTGTAATACTGCTCATCTTTTCTGTCCGTGAAAGCTATTCATATAATTAAATATAAAAATATAAACGTAAAAAATCTGTCTATACATTAGTGATTGATGTAATAAGATAATATTTCGTGTCCATTTTTCATTACTGTTTATTGTCACTTTTTGGTTAATGCCACATTTACCTTTAACATAGTAGCAACCAGCTCGAAAGCCAGTGGCTAATCTGGTCGCCACGCACACATCTATTTCATTGTTCCTTGGTTTTATCATGTATTAGATATATAATTATTTTCTGTCAAAAGTATTTTTGTATTAACAAGTTGCAATTGATGTAAATAGTGCATAATAATAAAGAAGTTGAAGTTGAAGTTGAAAGAGAAACTTGTTGTCTTGTGTTTACGTCCTCCATAAAACGTCGCTTGAGGGAATTTCACGTCGTAATCATGCATTAATGACAAAGAAATGTACAAAAAAGTGTGATGCACGTGCAGAGTTGTTGTTTTGCCGATCAAACCTAGTGCTTTTTGACGTTCTTGTTGCCGTCGCCCTCGTCGCTGCGAAAGCTCCCTATAAACTCCACCTTATTTCATCTTATTTTTTTAACTGATTGAATACTCTATCTCGTCTCATCAAGTAATCCATTTGGTGTTATCTTTTGTCTCATCTAATCTAATCTCGTATTTATTCTGTCCCTCTCTTCTTGGCAAAATCATCGCATATCCCATCTTATCCCGCCCCACATCACTTCATCTCATATTTTCCTTTTCGTCATAATTCATCAAGAATCTTTCCATCCTTTATCATCTCATCTCGTCCCACCTCATCTTATTACTCCTATCTTATTCCTCTATTTCCAACCTATGCCTATCTTAGGCCTAAGCCGAACGTCGACCTTTTCATGAGACGAACCAAACTTAGTGAGTTAAGTTCATAAAAGTGTGACGTCTGGCTCAGTTTAGGTCGTCTGAATGAGTCTGGATCATCCCACACGTTCCGTCTGCTTCAGACGGATAGAAGGTCTGAAGATCGTCTCCGGGACAAACGTCGATCTTCACATGCGACGAACTGAACTAATAAATCAAAACGTTGTATGACATATATTTAGCCTCTTTCAGAAGAAAATTTATTACTCATATCTGATTCTGTTAATTGGTTCGAAGCTTCCTAAGTTCGACGGCTGACCCAGCAGACGATCTTAATTTAGGTCGACCCATATTAGAGTTTGGTTCGTCTCATGAAAAGTTCGAGATAAGGCCTAGGCTTTGTCATATCTCACCTTGTCTCATCAGTGCCTACCTCATCGCTCCGTTTCTCGAAACGCCCGGTAACATTATGGGCCCGAAGGCAAATTTTAGAATAAAAACCAGCTGAATAGTAGTACGATCCTAGCCCACCAACCAGTCAATTTTGCTTCGTTAACTAATAGTTCCTTTACATCTTTTTCATAAGTGATCTTGAACGCAAACTGAACACGGAAAATATATAAAACAGCTTTCCAACCCCGGAAAGTTACTGGAACTTTCGAGAAACGGGCCTCTGATCTCATCTCATCTCATCGAACCCAGTTTTCAGATTGTCCTTGTTAGATGTTTACAACTTCTGAAGATACTCAGGAAACGGTAAAGGCGAAAAGGGATACCTCTTTATAGTCAGACACTAAATTTTTCTTAAAGTGCACATCGCTCCAAATTTGTTAAAGAATAGAATAAAAAAGGAAAACTTTAATAAACGATGCTGCAGATTGTTTTCGATTTAAGATAAATCTCAATTTTTTACAGATTTTTAAGTATTATATGTAGAATTAATATCTTAGGCCATGACATTTTGGGACTGGGACGTGTGACGTATTTTGAGGCATTGTCCCCCTCGAAATGCTCAGCACGCATGTCAGAGTTCGACGTCGTCGGGGACGTGGATTGACGCTGTTTCATTCAGTCATTACTCCTTTTTCGTGTCGTTTTAATTTGTCACATGTTGGTGAATCTCTCTGGAGTTATATTCTAATGGACTGGGTCTAGGGTTAAAAAACGAGTTAATGTCCTCCAAACAAATTAGGAAGTCGTGTTCGACAAAGAAATGTACAAAAAAGCGTGATACGCGTGCAAAATTGTTGTTTTCTGCTAATGATAAATCCAAAGCTATTTTTTCTATGCCGTTTTCGTAGTTCGTCGTTGCTGCTTTTAAACCACCATCTTCCAGTCTAAATAAGCCTGTCAATTGTCTATTCTGACGACTCAGAATGGATTGGGATTTTATCCCTGGGTTTGTACCGAATATCCAGCCAATCTTCCGACAAGAAGTAGAAAATTAAGAACCAACCACGCGAGCCAGCGGAGAGGCTGAATATCAAGATGTTGTTATTCCTTACGCGGCCGAGCCTTTTGCGAGTCAACAGTTTATCGAAGAATACAATAGGAAGAGAGCTACAACAAAGCGGATCAGAGCTAACAGAACAATGCCTCAAAAAATGTCATGGTCGAAGGCGTACTGAGCATGGAGTCCGCTATTTTTATCCGATTCACGCAGATTGCACTTTGCCTTGAAGCTCAAAGCGCGTAGAATTCGTCAAAATTTTATCAGCTTCGGGGTGATAAGCACTTTAAGCCTTCCACATTTCTTACCTTCAATATCTGTCCATCGTCAGGGTATTGATCTAGAATGGTCTTCAACTGCTGGATCAGCGATGGCTGAATGAGATTAAATCCTTCATCATCTTCGTCCACTAGAATTCAAAAATTTTTTTTGTTGTTGAAAGAATAGAAATTGATGGAAGATAGCGAAGAGGTTCTCAGACATTATAAAAGGCTAATTCAGACGTGCCCACAAAAATTAAGGTCATGCTAACACAAGATCGTCTGTAAACGCATACGTGCGTATTGCTTTACCTTTGTTCACACGATTCAGTAGTGATAGTGGTCACTGGGGGACTCAAAGGATGCCGCCGCCGCGCTATTGTTTTGGGCTATTGTTCTCAGATTTGATTGACAGGCTATTGTTTAAGACTCATCAAAAATTCAAGATGGCGGAGAGCGCTCGGAGAGTGTTCGGAACTTAGTGACTTATGATTACGTAAAGGTGAACTTATATAGGTAGATCAAGGTCATGACTCACGCATGTGGGACAGAATGTGTCTTGTGTACTACGCATGCGCAGTATCGAATCTTGTGTAAAAACGTTCTAAAACGTTTTTAAACTAGTCTTAAATGTTTATTAGGGTTATAAGTAAAGAAAAAAAGTCTTTCCCAACCTTGCTAGCATCGCAAGATTAAGAAAGAACGAGCTGACCGGGAATCGAACCCGGGTCACCTGCGTGACAAGCAGGGATACTAAACCACTGTACTATCAGCCCCTTTCCGAGTTGATTTACTACACAACAAAGTAGTCAGTTGAACAATGTTTATTATAGTGTGATTTTATTGCTACAGAATATGTTTCCGAAGGGAAAATATAACACAAGCATTTCACGAAACGCTTGACAGCTGAAGAATAGAATTACCTGTCGTCACAAGAAATATTGTGGGACTAATATCAGAGTCCCATGTCTACATTGCGACAAGACGTTTTCGAGGAAGGACAAAATGACTGCCCAGCATGTAAAAGAAACACAGCGAATGATGAAGAAAAGCAGGAGTACTTTGTTGGATTGGAAGCAAAACGTACCTCTGTAAAGCTAGACAAGCCTATCTACACTGGCTTCACAGTCTTGGAGCTTAGTAAACTTCACATGTACGATTTTCATTATAATCACATAATGAAAAAGTACGGGACTGAGAAAGCGAAGCTAAAAACCTTTAACTCATAAAACAGATAAAAATTTAAATGGGTTACAAAGTTCCTTGACATCCTTGTCTTCTTGTTTTGGTAGATTTAAACTTCGTTTAAAAGTCTCTTGCAATTCTAAAAGAGCCTCAGGGTAATCGTAAATGTTTCTCACTCCAATGATGGCAGTTTTCTTCACTAGTGTGGGTAAAGCGTACTGTTCTTCTGACATCTGATCACATGCGGTAAACAAATCTTGGTGAGAATTATACCATAGCCACATGTTTCGCTCCACATCATACACATACAAAACTTTGTTGAGGACTTTACTCATTTCTACTGCCCAGCCTGTTCCGCCCATGCAAACTTTTCTTTGGGGTTGAAAACAAGTAAATGCCAGCACCATGTCTGCTTGTTTCACCACATGATAATTTCGGTGTATATACTGTAAACTGATCGGGTTGGTTAACTGTTTGTTGAGACGATTAGCCACTTGCGTTGTGAGAGGAATCGCTTCAGCTAATTGTTGATGAGTTAAGGGTAGTATGGAGGCTTTTCTCGGATGGCAAGGAGGTATGAGGACATGTACTGGTAAACCATAGTATCTTGCTAACTTTTCTGCCTCTAAATCCACACCATTGGTGCCACCAGAGATGACAGTGAAAGCCATCGTAGTATGGTTGATGAGTAGAATCAACGTGAGTTTTATAGAAGACCATTGACGTCATTGCCCGGACATGTTCAAATCCCAAAGGACTTGATCTTTGG
>BOPM01001982.1:11391-25123 GCA_022179025.1 Porites australiensis
GGAACTCTGTCTATTCATCTATTGTTGTAACACTTTGATGGTTTTGTTATCAATAAATGTATTTTTTAACCGAAACAAAGGTGTAGTCTGGTTGTAGCACGCGCGTATTAATCCCATCATTGTTTATATATAATTGAGTTGATTCCCGTGGATAATTTATGCGACAAGCGTTCATGTTGGCTCAGTGTATATTAAATTAGTTTGCGATGAATAATAAAATACAGTTCGCTTGCCTTCGTTTTGTTTCGTATGATACAGGTCTAAAGGGAAAAAGGCCAGCCTGTTAATGGTTAACGCTCGATACCACAGTCTAGAAACGTTTGAAGGTTGAATTATATTGACAAAACAGAATCAACGGTTTTAAAAATATTTATCTTTGGACACGGTGAATAGTTTTAAGTCGAGTACTGTTTTCGGGCCGTTGACTAGTATGTTTGGAAGCTATCCGTTCAAAAATATTATTTACTGGAGTTTGTGACAATAATAAAATGCTGAACGGAGAGCCCGCTTTTATTTGAAAGATAGAATAGATTGTTTACTATCCAATCAGGGTTAAAAGAGCCCGGGCAAGTTTGGGCCGGCCTATTGTTCCTATTGTAGTAGAGTGACGCTCATTAGTAAACCTATCCACTTGATTATATATGGGGGAAGACACTTAATTAGTATGCAGGAAACCCAAATTAGTATGCAGGAAGACACTTATACATATTAATAAAGGGAATCCACTTTTTCCCAAGGTTATAACAATCGGTGACGTCATAGCCTAGACCTAGCTAGACCTTGCTAGACACCAACGGGGTTAAGTTTGACCCTAGTATACTACTTGCAAGTAAGCGTACTTTAATTGCTCCCTCGTCCTTCTTTCCACCACACATTGGTAACATAAAACCAAGTTCCAACCTCAGTAAACAACAGCTCAACCCACGCATTTATCCATCTGGGGCTGGCTATTATCTCTCTAAGAGCCAGCACAAATCCACTGTATGGAAAAAATTCTTTGCTTAACTTATGCAAGCTGAAACAGCTATTTAGCGTGGTGTCGCGATGGTTGTAGCTTATTCGTGGTAGCCGACAAATATAACGGATTGTGAGTTCTTTAAAGGGTTCACCAAGCTGGCAAAGGGAATTATAGGTGACAATACTTATGTAAGTTCCAGTTAACGCGAAGTCTATTATTTTGTCGAGTAATAAATTTGGAATTTAACTGGTTGGACCACCATTATCATCACAACCACCATCATATAACTTACGGTGTTCACAGCATTCTGTATGGACCGACCGACATACTCTTTTGGAATATGATAAAAAAAACATTATTGTTTTGGCGCAACATTAAGAAACCCCATAGGCAAAAGTGGTTAATTTACTACGATTGTTTCTAATGAACATTCATACTTCCTTCAATTGCTAAATTACTGCTGTATTTTGAAAACTTTTGTGTAGATTCCATTTGTTTATAACTCCCGTTTCATGATGTAGGGATGTGTAGTAGGAAACATGATCGAGACGTAGTTAATTTATAAGTGTTTCTCCTACTTCTTGAGCGCTTTAGCCGCTTTCTAAGTTAATGAATATCCATGAAGACTACAATAGGGCGAAGAAAGTGAATCGCCAGCTGGCTATATCGCATCAGACCGTCGCATGTTTCAGTCAGGGACTTAATCACGTTTGGGGCTGTTATACTACATAGACGTATACTGCTGAGACTTCTATTATATTTAGGGCTAAAACCTATTAGAAATATAATTAGACCCTTTATTACATTTAGGGCCAAAAGTTATTACATTTAGGACCTTTATTACATTTAGGGCCAAAAGTTGTTTCACTTAGGACCTTTATTACATTTAGGGTCATTTATTACATTTGAGGCCTCAACAGCCCTTACACTGGGCCGTTAATATGCAAGACTAATGAGCTTCTAAGTTTTACTTAAGATATGTGTGAAGGCCTTAGTAAAATCTCTGAAAGTTCTTTTACTTTGAATCTCATTAAAGTCGGAAAGTTAAAACGATTCAAGAAAAGTTTCAAGTGACTTGAAAACCATCCTTAAAACCGACTTTGCAAACATGCAGTTTCTTGAGCTTTGTTTAAATTATATACTGCGTGGGAAAAAAGCCTCATGTTAACCTGTAGTAAAAAAGAATCGGTTGTGTGTGAAGCGTTATTTTACTTGAAGTGTTTACAATTTACTTGTCTTGAAATATTTGTTAGCTTAATTAAGCTCTAGTGTAAAGACTACTATTAACAATATGAACTTGACATAACCCCTTTAACCTATCAATACCTGACTGATTCATATGACTCGCTCTAATATCCACCCGGAAGCCGATGTGTAACGAACTTACTGTGCATATATTTTTAATTCCAGGGTACAGTCATTCACGAGCACCCAATAAATCGTTAACATTTATTCTGTTACAGATGTTTATCGAGTATTAAAAATGAAATTAAGAGCACTTAAATTTCTCATCCTATCATGAGATAAAATAGACAAAATAGTTTCAGTTAATTTTTATGCGATTTGGCGAGTGGCAGATTATAGTGATATTGATTGGTAATAAATATTTTGGATGCCGTTACGTGGATTCAAGGGGGCTGGCAGCGAGGTCTGGAACCGAGTTTACATGATCGCCCCAGTTAAGAAATTTGGCCGGGTGAGACTGAGTACCATTTTTCCATCAAAACTAAATATGGCGGGGAATGTAGACATGGAGGGACGATGAGTTTTGCTCGGTTTTGAGTTTTCCCACGTCCAAACATCAAGAAAAGATTTTCAAGAACATTTTTAATGGAATTTTTGGACATCAGAAGGCGTGATGTATCAACAGTACATGAGTGACTACACTTATCGTGATTCGACATCTCGGCAAGTTCAGTTATATCTGGTTATATAAAGCTTCGCGAATTTTCGAGCAACCAGCCTAGTCTCCATCTCTTATATTTTTCCACCTACAGTGGTATTGAGAACTCTCTTCCTTATCCTAACCATATGCTACGAGCTCACTATAAATTATTAGTATGAATCTTGCAACAGTCATATGGGCATGTTCATTAAACCAATTTTCTACTTTGTTGTTCGTAAGTTTCTTTGTAAACCGGGAGCCACAACAAATATTTATGGGCGAAAATACAGAATACAGGGCAAATTAAGTAAAAGCAAGGGTAAATTACCCAGTCACTTTGCTTCACATATACTGGGTCTGTCAGTATAAGCTATTTTTAATATCAGAAGGCTGGGAGGGTTTTACTGAACCTTCAAAACCTTCACTGAAATATCACTGGAGTGATAATCAATACTGTATTTAGTAGTTTTGTATTAGATAGTGACTTCGGTTTCAAGTATTTCCTTGAAATTGTTTGTACAAAAATTACCCTGTAGTTCTTAATTTTACTTGAAATGATTATAATGGTTTAGTGTGGGGACAAGAGGCTTATCCAGTTGCTAATAAGGGTGAGTACATCAGAGAGGGGTATGCTTTGAGAAAATCCCTCAAAGGACTGAAGTACAAGAAACAGAAAAAAGAAAACTGAATGTTTTGCAAATTTTATAAAGAGAATCAGAGGGAGCTTGAAAAATGTACAACTTCAATTGTTTGTGAAAGTTATGAATTTCATTTACAACAAAAACAAACAAGGTAAAATTTATTTTTTTTATCAACCATCAAAAGAAGTTTGTAAGAGACAGAAAATAAACGTTATATGGTGTGGTCTTCGGTGACCGCACACAAAATGTCGCGGGCGCTCTTTCCCACGAAAGCACATGTTTTGTTATGAAGTTATACTGTCGTTTCGTTAGGACAAGTTTTCCTTTCCATTAAGAAGGCACAATAACTTGTAAGTATGCAGTATTTTCGGTTATCCGGTCAATATCATCTTTGTAATAGTCGCGTTGTTGTTATTTCAGCGAATCTTTCTCTTTCACGTGCAATTTGTGAATGGAATGAATACAAGTTATGTGCAGATTAGAAACGAACTAGCAAGTGAACAACTGATTAAAGTACAGTTTCAAGTAGCTATGAGTGGACGCTACATCATTCGAAGTTATTGATTTCAAGCAGTACTGTGGTTAAAGGAACGGAATGACTGGCAAGAATTCGAAGAGCAAGAAATCGAAAAGTGGTGCTAAGAAAGGTGGACACGAGCAAGCAGCGACTCACGTGACTCCACAGAAGGAAAATGTTCCCGATTCGGCGCCAACAGAGAAATCGCCTCAGCGCACGTTCCAAGGTGATGAGAATGGTGGATTAGAGCAAGTAGGGCCATCATTAACAAGTGGAAACGTGGAATTTGGTTTCTATGGCGAGGATCCGGTAGAACAAGGCAGTAGTTCCAGGCCTGTTAGATTAAGGGAGCCGAACAAAAGAATAGATGAATTGGAAGTTCGAGTCGAGAAAGCGGTTCATGCGAAGCGTCAGCGAAACTGGTATCTTGGAGAACTGCGGAAACGGCGAAATTGTGTACAAGAATTGATTTTAAGCCCTAGCACACAGATAAGTGGAGTGGAAGCCGAGATTTACAGGTATGAAGAAGCATTTCGTAACTTTGTTGTCAGTCATGATAATTACTTCAGCTTTGAAGATGATGAAGAGAAAAAACAATTTATTATTGACAGTTATCAGAATGAACGAGAAATGAAATTACAGTTAGAAATCCTCATAAATCAGTGGAGGAAAAAGGGAGTAGGTACCCCTCCTTCTGAATCTGGATTGAGCCATGGGTCTGACAAGAGCGAGAGAAGTTGTGTGTCAAATAGAAGCAGTGTTAAAGAGAAGAGAAGGGTGGCAGTAGAAGCTAAATTGGAAGTGCAGACCCTAAAGGAAAAGCAGGAACTAGAACGCAAATTAGAAGAAGTAGAAAGAAGTAAAGCAGAGTTAAACAGGAAATTAGAGCTGTTGAGTGCTAAAACTAAGATGGAGCAGGCGGAAATTGACTTATTGCTGGAGCGCGGCGAAGAGAATGAAGCGAAGGATGGGATGAATGATTACTTAAAAGAGCATAGTGCCAATTATCCTCCTGCGAAGGGGCATTTGTCACAGCCTGTTACGGGTGGTGCCACACCCTCTTCAGAATCCCAGCCAGTTGTTGACAATGGAAAAATGCAAACATCTTCAGCACAAGATATTGCCCAAACTTCACTTTCATCATTGGTGACTGCGAGTTACGTAACATCAGGGTCAGCGGTCACGACTTCTGGTCCAAACGTAGGAAGAGTTGCAATTCACAAGACGAGTTCTAGTAGTTTAACTACCCAGGCTCCAATTAATTGTACTAAGTTCAGCACGCCTATCAGTTATGTACCTCGTTTTAATTTGCCAAGGGCAACATCCACAGCTGTTGCGGCATCACCAATGTCGATGCACCAATCACCAGGAATGCCTACATGGTCTTGTAGTCCACGAACTGTAGGTTTAGATGCATCAGCAACCGAGTTCTATCCTGCCAACACTCCTCAGCAATCCACATCAACGTACATTTATTCAGCCCCTCCTTTTGAGCAGCGAGCTAGTCCGCAGTCACGCATGCAACCTGATCCTTGGGTGGCAGTTGCCGAAGCAATCAAGCAAGGGCCATCCTTACCGAAAGTAGAGTTGATGAAATTCAGTGGAGACCCTTTGGAGTATGTGGAGTTCGTTACGAACTTTAGAGACAATATTGAGAACCAGGTGTCTGATGAGTCTCAAAGACTGACACGCCTTTTAGCTCAGTGCTCAGGCAAAGCTAAAGAAGCAATTAGGAGTTGTGTTAATTTGACAGTGGGTGAAAGGTACACAGAAGCCTGGAGAACTCTTAGCGAGAACTTTGGCCAGCCTCACATGATAGTAGAAGCCCACATGAAGAAACTGAGAGAAATTCAAGTGCGGAAAGCAGATGCGACGACTCTCATGGAGTTTGTAAGGCGACTGGAAGATGCTAGGAGGGTCCTGACCAGTATGGGTCACAACTACGTGAGTCGGTTAGACAACGAAGATGTCATAATCTCGTTGATGCGAAAGCTCCCTGATGAGGGCCTGAAAAGGAAGTGGGTGGATAAAGCAGGAGATCTCATCAAGCGAAAAGGTCGAGCGGACTTTGCGGACTTTGTTGAATTTGTTCGAAGAGTTGCAGATCGTATAAACAATAGATACGGGCAAGAATTAGGGTCCTCTTCTCATGGTAACCGAGAAAAAAAGGAACCAAACAAGATAAAGGATCCGCCTCCCAAGTTTACTACCCTTGCGACTCAAACTGACCAGAACTGCCTAAGCCAGAAAACATCACCAAGGCCCCCTTGGAAGTGTGCTCAGTGTTCCGGACCTCACAATGTTTGGAGGTGCCGAAAGTTCAGAAGTGCCTCATTGAATGACCGTCTAAAGACTGTTCGTCAACGTGGACTTTGTAAGCTTTGTCTTGACCAAGGACATACTGCGAAACAATGTGATAGGGGATTCACCTGCCGAATATCAGGTTGCGGCAAGGATCACCACTACCTGCTACATTTCCCGTCGGAGAGCGTTGATGAAAAGAACCCTAGAAATCCCAGCAGTAATGCGGTGGAAGGTTCAGCGAACAGTAGCAATGTGCAAGCGCCCAACACGAAGGATAGCAGCCCTTCGATGGCAAGTGCAAGGGAACAGGATCTGGTGACGGTTGCTGCGCTCGAAGCGGGCAGACCCAGAGTATGCTTTAAGGTAGTTCCAGTCAAGATTAGATGTCCGGGAGGCACCAGAGAGATCATAACACACGCTTTCCTAGACAGCGGTTCAGACGCCTCGCTCTGTCTAGATAGTTTGGCGCGTGAAATAGGTGTAACGGATATGAAGCCAATCAGCTATACTATGACCACCACCAACTGTGCGGACGGGGAGCTAAGACATGGTCATGAAGTCCAGTTAGAAATTGAATCGTTAGAAGGAGATGCAAAGTTCCGACTCGAAAACGTCTTGACTACAAGCAATCTTCCCGTTTCAGCACGACAAATGGCCACAAACGAGGATATTAAGCGTTGGCCTCATCTTTGTGACGTTAGCTTACCCGAAACAGGAGATAAGAAAGTGACAATTTTGATAGGAAACGATCGCCCAGACCTGATTGACAAGCAGTTAGATCGGAAAGAAGGAGACCAAGGCGAACCTGTTGCAGTGAGGACGCCCCTTGGGTGGACAGTCCACGGCCCGATTGGAGAAACCGTTAAGGACCGTGTTCACATAAACTTTACTCGCACCGGCCAAGATAGCTTAAGCGTTCAGCTAGAGCGCATGTATGATGAGGAATTTGTTGAAGCTGATGCCAATGCTGAGGAAGGCATGTCTGTTGAGGACCGTAAAGCACAGGAACTTATGGATCAGTCAGCGACCTTAGTGAACGGACACTATCAGCTTAAGCTTCCTTTTCGCCAAGAGAAGCCTGACCTTCCTGAGAGTCTGTCGACGGCCACAAGCAGGTTAAGTTGGCTAGAGAGAAAGATGCGGAAGGATCCAGTTTTCCACCGAAAGTACAGTGGCGTAATGGACAAGTACCTGACCGAGGGAGCATCACGACGGGTACCTGATGACGAAGTCCCAGTGCTTAAGCCGCTATGGTACCTTCCTCATCACGCGGTGTGGCATCCTAGAAAACCCGAAGAACCGCGGGTAGTGTTTGATTGTGCCTCAAGGAGTGGTGGAACATCTTTGAATGAGCAACTTTTGAGAGGCCCTGAAAACACCAGCACCCTGATAGGAGTGATCCTGAGATTCCGAGTAGATGACGTTGCAGTTACGGCAGATATTAAGAGAATGTTTCACCAGGTCTTCGTAGCACCAGAAGATCGTGGAGCGTTGTGTTATTTATGGTGGCCGAATGGTGACCTGTCAAAGGGACCGAAGACTTACCAAATGCTCGTGCACATTTTTGGAGCAAAGTCCTCGCCGAGCGTAGCAGGATACGCCCTGAGAAAGACGGCTAAGGATAATGAGAAAGACTTCTCCCAAGAGGCAGTTGACGCCGTGCTTAAGGATTTCTACGTAGATGACTTGCTTAAATCCTTTGCTGATTCAGAACGCGCAGTACAAGTCAGTAAGCAGCTCCAGGAGTTACTTGCGAGAGGAGGCTTTGAATTGACAAAATGGATTTCCAATTCTCGCAGCGTGTTGTCAGCGTTCCCGGTAGAGGAAAGAGCACCCACCATTAAGAGTTTAGATTTGAAATCAGAAAGTTTGCCTATAGATAGAGCACTAGGAATCCACTGGAATGTTGAACATGACACCATTGACTTTGTTGTGAATGACAAGGAGCGTCCAGAGAATCGGAAAGGTGTCTTATCATCTATTGCAACGGTGTATGACCCGCTCGGATTCGCCAGCCCCCTACTCTTACCTGGAAGAGAAATGAATCAGGAATTGTGCAAACTAAAGTTGGATTGGAATGAGAAGCTCCCAAGAGAATTGTGTGAACGTTGGAAGAGTTGGAGAGAAGGGCTTATGAGCTTGCAAGGATTCAGTATTCCTCGATGTTTTAAGCCAAAGGACTTCGGTGAAGTGAAACATGTAGAGCTTCATCATTTCGCCGACGCATCCCAAGAGCATGGTTATGGGACAGCCTCTTATTTACGTCTTGTTAACAGTCAGGGGCAAATTCATTGCTGTTTCGTAATGGGGAAGTCTCGCGTGAAACCCTTGAAAAGTGCTGTAACAGTACCAAAGCTGGAGTTGACAGCGGCTACTCTAGCAACGAAAGTCAACAAGGTCATAACGAGAGAGTTAGAAGGAAGACTGAAGATTAACAGTGTGACTTACTGGACTGACTCTATGATAGTTCTCAAGTACATTGCCAATGAAGTACGAAGATTTGTAACCTTCGTCGCAAACCGGGTAGCTGTCATACGTCAAGAATCAGATCCAGGGCAGTGGCGGCATGTACGATCAGAGCTCAATCCTGCGGATTATGCTTCCCGAGGGATCAAGGCCTCGGAGACTGGAAAACTGGAAAGGTGGCGCCGTGGTCCAGAATTCTTGTGGAGAGAAGTTGAAGATTGGCCCCCGCAGCCTCCAGAGGAATTGGGAGACCTCCTAGATACAGACGAAGGAGTGAAAAAGGAGAAAGTCACTGTTGGAGCATCCACAGTTCATGCGGATTTCTGGAGCATTTTGTTCCAACGATATTCGTCGTGGGATCGATTGAGAAGAATAGTTGGGTGGTTATGTAGAGCCTTCAACAGACCGATGCAGTCCCAGTGCCAGAACGACAAAGATAGAAGTGTGAAGTATAGTCCTAAAACCTTATCGATCCATGACGTGGACAAAGCGGAGAAGAAAATTGTGAAGTTCGTCCAGGAACAGTCGTTTGCTGATGAGAAAAGTGAAACAGTCATCAAAGGCAGACTAGCCAGACTTAAGCCATTCGAAGATGAAGGAATCATACGTGTCGGCGGAAGATTGAATCACTCGAGTTTGCCATATGATGCCAAGCACCCGATGATACTGCCAGCAAAGCACCCCGTGTCTGAGTTGATAATTCGCCACTATCATCACTTGAATGGACACGTAGGAACCTATCAAGTTCTGGCCGAAATTAGGCAGCGCTATTGGATCGTGAATGCAGTTTCCACGATAAAGCAAGTTCTTGGCAAGTGCCATGTGTGCAAACGTCAGAACGCCAAGTTAGGAGAACAAGTGACAGCACCACTTCCAGTTGTTAGAGTGTCTTCGGACAGTCACAGGCTCGTATATCCATTTGCTGCAGTTGGGTTGGATTACTTCGGGCCCCTCTACGTGAAGATAGGACCTAACACAAGATCAAGGAGAGACCCTTCTCTGAACAAACGTTACGGCTGCATCTTCACTTGCCTAAGATATCGAGCAGTTCACATAGAGTTAGTTAACAACCTCTCCACTGACAGTTTTATCAATGCCGTTTTGCGCTTCGTTGGTAGAAGAGGCCCCCCAGGTATTATCTATAGTGACAACGGTACTAATTTTAGAGGAGCTGAATTGGACGTCGTCAACGCTTTAAAGGTGTGGGATCAGGAAAAGATTCAGTTGAAGTTGACCAGGAGAGGAATTGAGTGGAAATTTAACCCACCCGCAGCCAGTCACCAAGGCGGCGTATGGGAGAGACTTATACGGTCTATCAGAAGGATCCTTCATTCTATGGTGGGAGAACGCCTCGTAGACGAAGAAACCCTGAGAACATTCCTCATTGAAGTAGAGAAGATTTTGAATGACAGGCCAATCACGCCGGTCTCTGATGATCCAAAGGATTTGGAAGCACTGACGCCGAACCATATCCTTCTGTTGCGCCGAAACCCGTCTTCATCCCCAGATTTATTCGAGGAGTCAGATCGATTCAAAGCCAGATGGAAGCACGTTCATCTTCTCGCAAATGAATTTTGGCAGAGGTGGACAAGGGAATATCTTCCAACGCTCCAAGAACGCCAGAAGTGGTTACAACCTAAGCCAAACTTTATAGTAGGAGATTTAGTGTTGCTTGCCGACAAGAATTTGACCCGGGGTCAGTGGCCAAAGGGCTTGGTCGAGCAAACCTTTCCTGATAGCGAAGGCATGGTACGCCAAGTTGTCGTCAGAACAGCGGACGGAGCGTACCGCAGAGATGTCCGGAAGCTCTGTCTATTGGAAGAGCAGTTACTAGGTGGCTTGGAACAGCGGCCAAAACCTCTTTGAAGCTACCAGTTCATGTGTGTAGGAAGGGCACCGAGAAGTGTCTGAACTGTTCCGAAAGGTTAAGATAACTGAGGGAACTTTTGAGGAACTTTGTACTGATCGGATAGTTTCGACTAGTTTTTTGTACGCTCAGTACTAGTCTGTGCTAAAGTAGAAAGACTCCCCAGTCGTCTTTCGGGGGGGAGCGTGTAAGAGACAGAAAATAAACGTTATATAGTGTAGTCTTCGGTGACCGCACACAAAGTATCGCGGGCGCTCTTTCCCACGAAAAAGCACATGTTTTGTTATGGAGTTATACTGTCGTTTCGTTAGGACAAGTTTTCCTTTCCATTAAGAAGGCACAATAACTTGTAAGTATGCAGTATTTTCGGTTATCCGGTCAATATCATCTTTGTAATAGTCGCGTTGTTGTTATTTCAGCGAATCTTTCTCTTTCACGTGCAATTTGTGAATGGAATGAATACAAGTTATGTGCAGATTAGAAACGAACTAGCAAGTGAACAACTGATTAAAGTACAGTTTCAAGTAGCTATGAGTGGACGCTACAAAGTTATTGTGGCTTAAGCCCAATCTCCTCAGCAGTTCTTTCTACAATACTACCCTTGGCTTATTTGGCCTAGATGGGTATGTGCTGCTGACTAAGGGTGGTGACCATTTCATAATTCGAGTTTTGAACAGGGTGTCTGTTAGGGCTGTGAGGGTTGATGAAGAGCACTCTATAGTTACATTTTTAGTACCACCATTTTTTCCCCAAGTTTTTTCTATGTATCTAAGGTTAAAAGCTAACTTAATTCTGTATGCTAAATGAAATGAATCAGAATTATAAAATAAGGTCTCTTGGCTTAAAAAGGGTAGGGAAATAAACAATGTGTCCTACTACCCATACTCTCTTTCAGTGCAAGCCCAGGGAGGTGATCTCACATTTTAACAGCAAAGTCAGTGAATGTTTATGGTCTCCGAAAAAGGTTTTTGCCTGCCTCAACACAAGTTTCCAACTGTTATTCAGTTGACTACAAATAAATATATTATCTTGATAATGTGATTTTACATTTTCTTTTTCAAGGTATCCTACGGGTGTTTTTCATATCCAGTTCAGAGGATTTGAGAGGATTTGATTTCATTAACTACATTTATATACAGACACAAACTAACCTGGCAGGGTGATGTCCAAAGGTGTAAGAAATTACATGCAACTGTATGGGAAAAACTGATCACAGTGGCCAAAGGAAGGGCAACAATAGAAATGTCACCATTTTCCTGACTTTATATATTCTCTTTGAAGCATATTTAGCCAGATGTGGTCCTTGTCAAAACATGCAAACTTGAATTTATTTTCTGAACCTAGCTAATCCCATCTTTTTTAAACCATAATCTTGTTCCAAGGGGTAGTGTAGTTTTTGGAATTTATAATTTTTCCCTCTTTGTTTGCAACAACGCACACTTGAGTGAGTACTCAATGAAGCCAGTGTAATAACTGCTGTCCTGAAAAGAGAATTCCAAACACAAAAATAATTACCCTTTCATTTGCTAAGATTCATTAGTTAGAAACTACGGTAAAGTTTAAATTAAATCACACGAATTACGAAACTTTAACATATCAACATGTGCAAAATGATCAACATGTGCAAAAAGAGAGAATGATCTCTTGGCAAAATTTATTTAGCTTCTAGTACATAAAGAAATACATGAGCTACGAGATTTGACCATGCCACTCAATCCTCCAATGCGACTCTGCCAGGATAAGTTCATAAGGATGTAAAATTATGAATCTCCTCGTCTTAAAGGTGCGGTAAAACCGTAAACAACTCTGACAACTCTTCTCCCCGACCACAGCCACCGCACTTTTTTTAATATCGCGAAGAATTAATTTTGGGCCTTTCACTTGAAAATATAAACTCTACTACATACGTATTGGAGGGCTGGCCCTTCTTTTAGTCTTGTGGGTCTTCTAAACAGAAACACATAGTCCGCAAAAGGTCGGACATCGAGGAACATATTCAGTGGTCTCGTTCTTCGTCCTTAGCTTAGTAAACCGCATGTAATGACAAACGCAAGACCAGAAGAAAGGAAAACGTAAGCTCCACATTACCGCGGGAAAAAAATTGGTTACAGCAAAGAAAACAATCACCAACAGGACTAAAATTATAAAAGCGAATTCACTTCACACTGTCGGATTAATCACTGCGAAGATGAGCTTCTTGTTGTTTTTCCCAGCCCGTTTTGCGCATGTTCGCTACAGTTCTCGAATGATTGACAGATTTCTTAACTGGGGCGATCATGGAAAGCCCAAAAGCGGCAAGATCAAAGGCCGTTGCCAGCCCCCTCTGCGTGGATTCTATTTGGTATTACCGTGCTGTACATTCCCAATACTGAGTTTTGGACGATTTCATGAGAGTACAATAAGTTTTCTTTGGCTGTAAGGAACATATAGTAAGAACTGGCACAGATGCATGGCTGGTGTGTGGCCTTCTGTGCGAGAGGTTCCAAGTTCGATTCACATGTTTGACCTTTCACCAAGAAGCTTTAATTACGTATATAAATTCGCGTAAAACGGAGCACTGATGAAGAACGGAGGGTAATAGATAAACAAACCGTCAGCCTCACCAGTTAGTTAGATGATCACTATTGCTAACTGCCAACGTAAAATGCGGAAGTTCACTATTTACCTTGGTTTCTGTTGCTGTAGATTCGTGATATTAACACTGGTTATATGGGATGCCATGGCATGGATTTTTATTAGTAAATTACCGCTTTTTGTAAATTTGAGTAAGTTGGTATCTCAACAGAGTTGATTTCTAAGAGTAATTTTACTAAATACGTGAAAAAGGAATAAGACTACTACTCGCCATTACGCACTACTGACATTCCATTGTTTACTTGTCGCTAGATTAGCGTGTTCTTGGGCTCCTGACTTTAGATGATGTCATGATGATATTTGTTTCAAGAGTTAAGTAAAATTCGCAAGGTATTTCTACGAGGAGTACTGAGAGTTTCTCCACCAATTCTACACTCTCGGCAGAAAGTGATAGAATAAGAGGATGTTGTGAAATTTCTAAATGGGTTAGAGGGTTGGAGGGGCTCCCCTCTAGTATTAC